>WNWU01000018.1:1418425-1485362 GCA_012654045.1 Ptyas mucosa
TCCTCTCCTCTCCTCTCCTCTCCTCTCCTCTCCTCTCCTCTCCTCTCTTCTTTTTTCTCCACTTTTAGTAGCATACAGATTTTCAGAAAACCGTTACTGTAGGAGAAAGTTTGATTTAGCATAGAACAGGCAAGAGTTCTAAAAGCTCTAGTTTCTATTCACAACATTTTTTCATATGTCAAGTTAAGTTAAAAGATGAGGTTTCAGTTGCATGGTTGTGGCCATCATCCAGACTTTTTTTTGCCCATCCCCCATCTCGTTGGCAAACCTGCAGTGTTGCCTAGATATCCATAATTTTCCATGAGAGAAACAGATGAAGACCTTGCCTGGATATGCTTTGTGTTAACGAAGATAGATAAAATCACCCAACAGAAATGCAGAGAAATAAGGCATACCATATTGGATTTCAAAGTATAAGTGGGGTGCTTTTTGGTTATATGGAATAGAGTCTTTGCTTTGTTCACAAATATTATTTTCTCTATTTCTGCAGTCATCTGTTATTTCTGTTTCAGACACTTCAGCATGAATTGGAGGAACAATCAATCCCAAAGGATATGTGACTACAAAGCAAGAAAATGTGTCATAAACAAAGCTAATCACATTTACCACTGAGGTAAATGTCATTTGAGAAAGCAGGGAGGATCTCACAGAGTAGGAAGATGGAAAGAAATGACCTCTGTTCCCTCATAAACTTATTTGAGCACCTTCTCATTTGAGGAAATTGGTTCCAAAGACCCTGAGAACTGAGATTTTCTACAGCTTTGAATAACTCTGTTGATTTTTCCTTATGAAAAAATAAATAAATAATTTGTTCAGAGGTTTTTTAAAAAAATATTGTTTTAAATAGCTGGGATTTTGTAGCAGACATAGTTTTCCAGGATAGGCCAGATGCTGCTCCACACCATCATTCATTCATTCATTCATTCATTCATTCATTCATTCATTGGTTTGATTTATATGCCGCCCTTCTCCGGAGACTCAGGGCGGCTTACAATGCATTAAGCAATAGCCTTCATACTTTTGTATATACCTGTTTAGTAGGGCTTTTGGCCCCTCCTAAGTGGTGTTCTTTTTTATACAAAGTCAGCTTATTGCCCCCACAATCCGGGTTCCCATTTTACTTACCTCGAAAGGATGGAAGGCTGAGTCAACCTTGAGCCTGGTGAGATTTGAATTTGCAGTAATTGCAAGCAGCTGGTGCTAGTTAACAGCACTTTAGCCTGCTGTGCCACCAAGGCTCTTCTCTCCTCCTCCTTTTTGACTTCTTATGTTCAGCTCTTGGTTGGTCAGAACCAAGACTGCAGGAACTGGTCTAATGAAGAGAAGGATTAGGGGTGAGCATCTGAACACAGGACAAGTAGTAACAGATAGGAATTTATCAAGGAGAGATCCATTATAGAACTAAGGAGAATTTTCCTGACAATGGGAACAATTAATAGGTGGGTGCGCCATCACTGGAGGTTTTTAAGAAGAGACTGGACAACCATTTATCTGGGATGGTATATGGTCTCCTGCTTGAGCAGGGAGTTGGGATAGAAGACTTCCAAGGTCAATTCCCTCTCTCTTATTCTGTTAACTTGCATTTCCTAAGACCAAAAACTGGGACCTTTTATGGAAGGTTTTTGGTGTCTGGCAGCTTTGGCTTTGACGGAGATGCTTTTCACTCAGAAAATGTCTCTTCCTGGAGCAAAGGAATGGACATGCCTGTGAAAGGACAGGTGAAACAGTTAAACTGTTTCACATACAAGTCCTCCCACATTATCCTCACTGTTAACACTTTGAGATAACAAGTGGACAATTGAAGGAAATGTCTTTGCTTCAGTTCATTTTTTTCCCCAATCTAAGTTTTTTTATGAAATCAAACTATTAAACATATTGTGCAAGATTGCTCATGATATGCGTTCTCTATTTCCCTAAAACAGGGGTGTCAAACTGGCAGCCCATGGATTAGATGCGTCATGTGTAGGTCAAGCCCACCCCAGAAATGTCACATGACGGCAACGTGACACCGCATGTTTGACACCCGTGCCCTAGAAGATCTGCATAAAGCAATGGAAGAGGCGATCACCTGGATAGTTAAATTAGATATCCTGTTATGAGGCCACTGCCATACCCCCGTAGAAGTTTTACTTATAATTACACAGATTGTGTGTATATGTTTACTTCTCTTCTGTCATGTTCTCATCATATGCTAAATAATAATATGAAACCAAGGATGGCTTCATGCCCACCCACCCCCATTTTGTATTTGATGTTTGCTCTTTCACAAATCCCTACTGGGCAGTTTAAGGGCTTTCAGAAAGTACCTCCCAAAGTCTGTTATTTTATTTTCTGTTATAGTTTATTTTCTTTACATTCTTCCAGGAACAAAGTACAAACATATCTATTTGATGACAGGTTTTCCCAACTGGAATCTTTCTGAATGTTAGTTTGCAACACTGATTATCTTCAACAGTTGTGGTTTGACTGAGGAACAGTGGCAGTAGAAGTGTGTGTGTGTGTGTGTGTTGAAAATGCTATAGGAAAGAAAATAACATCCAATTCACATATTCTATTTTTGATAATATCATTGCTATTTTATCTAACTATGAAAGTAATCCCCCTGGTAAGCAGTTCACTATAAAAGTGAGATATAAATATATTTACAGACCGAACTACTTAAAATGTCTCTTAGTTTTTGAAAAATTCTAGTCCTATACCTTAGCAATTTCAGTATGCTGAATATATTAATATCATAGGTAAGGTGGAACAATATTGTCTGATGTCCTTGATGCTGTTTTGGAAAAAAAAAAGCTCTTAATGACAATCAGCTCAAAGGTAACAGAATTTACTACAATTGAAGCATTTACCTTTGATACAAGTTGTGCGTCACAACTGAGATACAGAAAAAAAATAAACTCAGAGACAGGCAATTAAAAGTTTGATAATCTCAATCAAAAGGTAGTTACCATAGATCTTTGTTCTTTTACTTTTTGCCTGATCAGGAAACGTGCATGCTTAAGCATTTTTAAGAAACCTCAGAAGGGTGGACGGTTTAAAGAAGAAAATGATTCATCCAGGTCTCACCTCACAGATGTTTCTGAGGATGGGATTTAGTTGCTAATTCAGTACTAAGACTGAGGGAAATTGATATTGAGAAACAGTAAAGACAGCTGTTCATATACAGTAATTGGGATGGCAAGATATTTGATCATATTTTTATAGAAAAATATTGTACCCATGTAGATCTTTAATTTTATTCCCTCAGTAGTCATAGAAGGCAGATATAAAAAATATACTACTTTGTTAGAAAATATTATCTTTTCTGGAGGGGATGTAATTGAAACACTAGTTCATGTCCCCCTGCCCCCTTTTTAGAACAGGCTCTTTCTTTTAAAAGAATTTTCATGTTACTTTGTTATATCAAGAAATTTGTAAAATCCTTGTTTGCTCAGATTATGTTAGTTATTTTTTTTTTTTGCCAAATTCTGTCTGGCTCTTCTTGGGTCTGCTAATGAAGCATCATGAACTAATTAATTCACTAACTACCTAACATGATTGTGAGATGGGCAGTTATATAAATTGAATGAATGAATGAATAATATTATTTAGGGAAAAATGAGTTGTAGTTAAGAAGAACAGTATTTCTGAAGGATTATGCTTATTAATATGAATTAGACAATTCATGCCCTATGGACTCATCATTTTAGGATCTTCTTCCTTTTCCTTCCTAGAATTCCTGCTGGTTTCCCCATTTCCCTATTCCTGCTGACTTTCCCATGTATTGCTTTTGGGAAGCTTGCAGAGAGATAGTCAGCAGGGAAGCCAGCAGGAAGTTGCAAGTCTAAGGCCAGCAGGCAGGTAAGTGGCTGCTGCCTGATGGAGAAGGGAGTAAGGGGTGGTTCATGAAGAATATGCAGGGGTGCATGAAGGTGCTGTATGGGTTGGGAAGAGTGCATGGGTGTGCACAAGAGATGCTGAAGTGGTCAAGGAAGGCACATGGGTGGGCAGTGTGGGTCAGCAAGGGTACATAGGGTTTGTCAAGAAGGGTAGGGACTCGGGAGTGTGGGATTAGAGATGGCATGGGTCAAGTATGGTGCATGGTGGTTGCCAGGATATGTAAAAGTGTCATGCAGGTCAGAGACAGGACATGGGACAGCGTGCATTGGGAAGGGTGAATGAAGGGGATCACAGGTCAGGGATGACACATGGAGGTGCATGACAGGTGCCATGCGGGCCAAGAAGGGTATGCAAGGGTTGCTGCATGAGTGGGGTGTGCAGGAAGGGTATTCAGGGTGCTGTGTGAGTCATGGAGGGCACATGGCAGGTGATGCAGTTTGGGAAAGATGTGTGGGGATACATGAGAGATGCTGCATAGGTTGGGGAAGATGTGCAGAGGGCCATAGACGGAGAAAGGAATGAAGGAGTGTGTGAGTGGCCAGGAAAATGTCATAGAATGTTGAAAATGAGGTTCATGTGCCAGCAGCAGCCCGGCAACACTGAAAAAGGCACAACTATCTAAAATGTCATTCCCTCGGGAATAATGGATCCTGACAGTCTGTAAGTTAATCAGTTTGAGGCAGTGGTGGGTTGCTCTCAGTTCTGTCTAGTTCTATAGAACCGGTAGTAAAACCAGCGGGAGGCTCTGTCCACCCGCCCCAACGCCATCAAGGGTAATCTGCGCATGCGCAGAAGCATGCGCACACGCGTTCCCATTACAAACCAGTAGTAAAGGTAAGTAGAACCCACCCCTGATTTGAGGTACTTTTTTTTGATAAAGTTTTACCTTATGAGGTCCTGGTTGGCTCAGTTAAAAGTTACAGACACAAGAGTTTTAGTAGTATAAATATTATATTATTTAACTAAAAATGCACTTTCAGGTCCAAAACAGGATCCTGTCATTGCCTTCTCTCTATAACATTTTTGTGATAGAGCTAAAGAGCTGCTGAAGAATTCATGTCCATCTTTATCTGCATTATTTTGGTGATTCAGTCCATTTTCATCCAGTGGGCTATTTTGTTCTATGCTGGATGAAATAGAGAATGTTGGATTCATGAGGGACAACAACATGAAGCAACTGAAGTAACCTAGTTATTGAGGAAAAGCAAATATTTGAGGACGGGGGACAGCCTTATTCAAAGCTATAAATATTATGTGGTCTGGTTTGGTAGGATGGAAGCTTCCGGTTCTTGATTTAAAGGTATCTCCTAAAATATCTTTCTCTCTAAGGACTGCCAATCATTACTGCAGAATGTCAGCAAGAAATATGGATAATGAATCTATTTTTAAGCTACCATAAGGCAAAGGCTGATTTTCTAAGTAACAAAGCTCATTTCTTTGTCAGTCCATGCAGCACTTTTCCATGGCCATTGACGCAAATTGCTAGCCTATTTATGTGTAATTATCAGAAGAGGGCAGGATGAATGAACTGAGTTGCTTTGTTATCAATCCTCCTTAGAAACTAATTCATATACCTGCAGTGTAAGCTCCTATTTGCATCTCTGATGAGATGACCAGCAAGACTTTGGAACTGCTCTTTGCATATAATAAGCAGAAAACTCTAAAAGAAGCATTTTATTTATGGTTTATGACATTTGCATAACTCACCTACTGATTCTGCAAACTAGGCAACAGTTATATGCATTTTCTTGGAACAGAAAATCAATAGTTAACAGCTATATGTTCCAAAGGCCGCTAAATTTCTAGTTGGTGTTGTTGGATGGAACTTCATTTGCACGTCATTCCATCTTATGTGAGCCAGATAAGAATTTCTTGAAAGGAGAAGAATGATTTAGAATTTTTTTCAGAAATTAACTATTTTGAGAGCACCAATTACTTGAGCTTTAGCTGGTTAGAAAATCTTTACAACAGAATTACAGTATTTCAATAATCAGATCAGAGTTAATAAACACTATGAGTTTTCAGATATACAGACTTAATTTATTAGGCTAACCAATAAATTCAAGAGGTTCTTTTAAATTCAGCTTAAATGATTCTGCTGTCCAATCAGTGATTAGATCAAATCTCAAATTTAACTATAATACAAGACAGAACTTGGATGCCAGGCACAAGAAATTGGGAGCCAGAGTTAGGTTCAAAATGAGTATAAATTTATTCCATGCTACCTCTAAACAAAAATCTTAACTACTAACGGTCAAGGCAAATTGATGGTAGAGTCAACGGAATTCAAGGAGGGATGGACTTAGATCTCTTGTGAGTGTGAAGATGATGCATTTAATCCTTTTCTTGGGCTCAGCCTGGTCATCTCTACACCAGGGCATCTCCTACATCAGGTTCACAGCTATAATTAGTAGAAAGAAGAAAAGGGACTCGGAAAGCAACCAGTTCAGCTTATCTCATTTTGAACAAGAAATGTAAGATTTAGTGGGATTTAGGGACAACAAGGTTTGCCCTCAGCTCAGAAAACTTCTGAGGTGCTTTGCGTTACTCATGCTCTGAGCCCAACTAATAAAAGAGGAGGATCAAAAAAATGGGAAACTATCAGGAGCTTACAGAGGAAAGGTAGGATAGAAATGTGATGACATAAAGAAAGAATTAAATAAGTAAACAAGTGTCCCTCTGTATGCTTTGGTGAAGTAAACAAGTACATAAACGTTACCATCTAAAGAGGTCATTCCCACACAGAAAATCATTCAACTGAGACTTTTATCAGACTATTTAGGGCAAAGTACTTTTTCTCATATTAGCAACTTAAAGATGTGGGAGCTGACATAAGAACTGTTAGTTGGGAATTTTTGGTAATTGAAGTTCTCATACCTTAAAGTTGCCAAGTTTGAAAAGCATTGGTGTATTAGGAATTCAGCTTTCTGGACTTCAGATACAGGTAGGAGAGGTGAAATAGTTGCTCAGCCCAAGTAAAAAGTAGGAGAAGGAGATCCAAGAATAACCCTGCCTTGACCTTACTGTCTTTAAAAAGGAGTAGTGAAAGTTTTGGACCTGCTCTCAAAATTCTGTTTCCACAGGACAATAAAGTAGCATTCCTGGAATACCGACATTAATTCACCTAAATGCATTATTACTTTGTATTCTCATGTGCTTCTCATCTCTACACTCTCCTAGTTACCCCTTCACTATAAATCCAAAACTGTTCACTCTGTGAGAGTGAACAGTTGAAGTAAGATTGAACTAATTTTTCAAGTTCTTTTCCCGGTGAAGGAGGGGTGGGGTTTTTTAGATTGTTTATTTTTTAATATTGTAAGCTGCCCAGGCTCATCAGGTGTGAGTAGGGTAGCCATATAAATTAAATACACAAATTTCCTAGCCAGGCAGAAAGGTCCTAGTAGCCCTACCATCCCCAAACCGATATTCTTTTGTTGCATTGGCTTGTGCTCTGATGGGGCTTTCTGAAAGTTATGGTCCCCAAACATTGGTGGAATATCAGACTGCAGGAGACAGCATACAGAGAGACCAGGGAAGGAGTTTAGATTTATTTTCAGTAGTTCACTCTAAACTTTGCTCCCACTTCACAATCCAGAACATGAGGGCATGAATTGATAGTGGTGGGATTCAAATTTTTTTACTACCAGTTCTGTGGGCATGGCTTGGTGGGCATGGCATGGCTTGGTGAGAGTGGCAGGGAAAGGATACTGTAAAATCTCCATTCCCACCCCACTCCAGGGGAAAGTTACTGCAAAATCCCCATTTCCTCCCGATCAGCTGGGACTCGGGAGGCAGAGAATAGATGGGGGCGGGGCCAGTAAGAGGTTGTATTTACCAGTTCTCCAAACTACTCAAAATTTCTGCTACTGGTTCACCAGAACTGGTCAGAACCTGCTGAATACCACCTCTGGCCTAAACCAACTCAGTTGATATGGATCAATGCTTTGATAAAGAAAGAAACTCAATGCAAATGCCAATTACTTGTGAAAAAGGTGAGTGGTTGGGCCTAGTTTTTGTAAACTCCTGTAATATTCATCTATTAAAAAGTCAGACAAGTGAGCCTCCTCCCTGTATAGAAGAAGAAAGAAAGTTCACCTATGTTACAGACTATCATGAGGTGCTTTATCAAACATAATTCTGTCCCAAGCAGTTTCCTCCTAGAAGCACACCTTTAAGCCACATGTTCTCACATCTGCATTTCATTACAAACCATTGCCAGCTGTTAAAACATCTTCTTTTTATTTCTGCAAGGAAGCTTCAAAGGCATGAATCAATAGGCATCTATCTAGAGTGTATTACCAAAAAGGCAAGTTTGTAAGAACTGCTCCATGCTCTAACCACAGAGTCCTGCAAATATTCATGATAATCATTTTATAACAAGAACCAAATGTGTTTTATAAAATAGTTATTGTATTCAACTCCTTCATGTGTTTACAGGGTTTTATCTTTTAAATGAAATAAAATATTATGGCCATTCCAAACTCTGATATACATGGCCAGTTTATGCAATATGTTTTTATTGCCAGCCAGCCAGCAAAAGAAAACCTCTGTAACCCTTGTATCTGTGCAGTTCTAATAAACACACCCCATATGGCAAAATAAGAGATACGTGGCAAAATTTCTCATGAGGTTAATTCTGTATCACCACTGAAGGGATTTGGTGACAAGAATGCAAATATAGACTCTTGCATTTATTTTATGTTCTGTTAAATTTGAAATGCTTGTTATTGTTGCTGTAGCCATTCTTGTCTCCATTACTCTTGCAATCACTTTGACACCCTCACACCCCCTACCAACCCAGGCTGAATACCCTCATGGTATCTTCTTTGAGGATTTAACTGAAATGTGGGAAGGCAGAAAGACTACAGAATATATCTGAAGCTGCCTGAGGTTGAGAAGCCAGCTTCCTTGAGAGTTTCCAAGCAGGGACTCATGGACAAATTATAGAGAGTGGAATAAAGTGATCCCCCCCCCCAACAGATCTTCTGAAAAATATATTAAAAATACACAAGGTAAAATACCAAAGTTTTTTTTTAAAAAAATAATGGATAATTTGAAATTTGCTTTGTTAATAAAAATATGAAATTAGAAGATCAAATAGAACTGATGGAGAAAACTGATTTTAAGATTGAGAAAAAAGTAAAATACTTGGATATTGCTACGACAAATATAAACCGTATGTTATTTCAAAATAATTCTGTTAAGACATGGAATAAAATTAAGAAGGACATGTTAAGATCAGAGAAATTAAATTTGTCAATATTGGGGATAATCTCTGTGATAAAAATGAATGTTTTATATGATGCATTTTTTATCTACTGTATATCTATACCAAAGAAAGGCAGAAGCCATTCTTTTGCCTTTTTCTTTACTTTTCCCCTTTCTTCTTACTGTGGTTTTTGTCTGGGGTTTTTTTTTTGCACTTTCTTTTTCTTGATTGTTTACTTTTTATTTATGTTTTTGAAATTTAATAACATCATATTAAAACGAATGTTTTTGCTAGAATGATATTTTTGTTTCAGATTATACCTTTTTTGAAAACTGATATACCATTCAAATAATGTCAGAAAGATATATTTAAATTTTTAGGTCAGGGAAGGAGGGAATATAAAGTGTAAAAGAAAGAGAAGGATTGTGTTTACTGGATTTGAAATTGTATTCCACCTCTTGTTGCAAAGAAAATGATGGATAAAAGAATGGATGTTGCTGAGATACAAAAGACCTTTAGAGTTAGAAGATCACAACCTGAAGTTTGGCTGACATAGATATTTATGGTACAATAAAGTAAAAATTAATGTAAGATGTGCCATATTGAGAATATGGAACAGATATAAAATCAGGTTGTTCTCAAAAATGCCTCTGGATTTCAGCTCAAGAAACATTGTACAGAAAAGAGAATTATTGGAAAATCATCCAGTAGAATTTAAGATTAAATTAGGAGTACAACTAATAGCAGAAAGATATAGTTGCAAATGGTTTTTCCATTTACAGTTATCAGAAAGATTTAAAATAAGCAAAAGGACATGGTGGCATGGAGCAAAATAAGACAGAATTTGAAGTACAAGTACTGAAGATAAACATGTAATTGCTAAAACATATAAACTTTTGTTGAAATTTGAAACAGAGGAAGAACGGGTCAAAGATGTAAAATGGGCTAATTATTTTGATTACAATATATAGAAGGCCTGATGGGAAAATATATGGTTAAATATATGGTTAAAGGGGTTGACATTTATATTATGTTATGATTTTAAAGATTTTTTTAATGGAATGATGTATTATTGGTACATGATGCCAGAGAAATTATCTAGAATGAATAAAGTCACTTCAAATGTAGGTTAGAAATGTGAACAGCGTGGAAGGACATTCAAATATATACATTGATACAGCAGATTTTAAAGGTTAATATTCAACTATATTCAACTATATTCAAAAGGAAAAGTTCTGATGCCAGAACTTTTCCTTTTAGGACTGATGGATACATTGTTAGAAAAGTGTCATGGGGAATTATTTTAATACATGATTACTATGGTGAGATTATTATAATGCACAAAATGTAAAGATTCATTACTACATATTATAGAGGAATGATTGGTGAAATTGACAAGAAATGAACTTGTGATTTATGATTTTGTTCATTAGATAGGATTACAGGGCACTCTGACAGCTTTTATCTGCACTATCTGATAAATAATCAAGATAAATTTATTTCTTTAAAAGTAGCAAAATTGCCTATTGTATGTGTAAGCTTTGCCCACAAATGATTGCTAATAGTTCTTGTTATTAGAGGATAGCTTTGCTTTTATTGTATTTTATTGGTCTATGATGAAAATATAATTCTGTTTGTCTGACAGCCTGGATTATGGAAAGAAGAGAGTTGTGTTATAGCTTTAGAGATTAAAATATAACTTGCTTATAATATGACTGCGGTGAAGGATATTAAAAGCCAGTTCTCTGTGTCTTTATCTTTCCCAATATCTTGTTCTTTTATTCTACTTTATTTCCTTATTGAATTTTTAGCTTTTTCTGTTTTTTCCTTGTTCACATTTTCTGTTCTAATGTAGTTTGTTATAGTTCTTACAATTGTTCTTGAAACTTTTACTTATGGAGAGGTGGGGGAGGGGGAAGGAGAGAGAGATCCCAAACAGGCTCCTTCATATTCCTAGCAGCCAACATGATTTTCTTGCCTCTTTCCTTTGAATATTCAATTTTATTTTTATTTTTATTTTTTTTATAATAAATTTTTATTTGTTTAAAAGTACAAACAAGACAAAACGAGTGACAACAAAACATACAAAACAAAACATGTGAACAAAGAATTCAAATATACATTTTGTCAAAAATATCGCAACTGTAATGTATGTTCTTATTTGTGTTTTGACTCTTCCTTGTTTGGTCTTACTCATATATCTATCTTTATGGTTCACTATTAGTTTATGTTAGTGATTTATGTTCCTGTCTCTGTAACTCCAATTGCTCCCTATTCTTTTTTCCTTTTTCTATTTTCCAACCAAGTATACCACTTTTCCCATACTAGATAGTAATCGTGTTCCTCTTTATCTTGTAGTTCCTTTGTGAGTCTGTCCATTTCTGCACATTCCATGATCTTACTAATTACTCTATCTTCTGTCGGTGTGTCACTACTCTTCCAATTTTGTGCAAAAATTATTCGTGCTGCTGTTGTTATATGGATGATTAAGTATTTTATTTCCTTTTCATATTGTCCATTTATTATACCTAGTAGAAAGGTTTCCAGCCTCATTTCTAATCTTCGTTGTGTGATTTCTTCTACTTGTGTTCTGATCATTTGCCAGTATTGTTTTGTTTTTGGGCAGGTCTACCACATGTGATAGTAGGTTCCTTTGTGAAGTTTACATTTCCAGCATGTTGGAGAGGTGTTGGGAAACATTCTTGCCAGTCTGGACGGTGGAAAGGGCCACCTATAGAACATTTTATACAGGTTTTCCTTATATGGTACTGACATTGTTAATTTATAATTTATTGTCCATAATTTTGCCCAATTGTCTAATTGAATATTGTAGCCAAAATTCTTTGCCCAAATTATCATATTTTCTTTGACCACCTCTTCTTCTAATTTGTATCCTCGTAAATAATTATAAACTTTTTTTTATCAATTTATCCTGTGATCATTGTAAAATTTTATCTAATTCGTATTGGCCTTTTGGGAATCCATATTTTATTAATTTTTAAAATAAACCTCTAATTGTAAACAAATAAGACTAGCTTACTATTTGTATTAAAGTAACTATAACCCTCCAGTTCTACAAACAGTACTGTGCGGGTGTACAAAGTTTAGACCATACTACGTTTTTGAACGAATGATATGAATCTTTTGGTATCCTGGAGTGATACTTGTTCATAGCAGTTCATTCTTTTTCTCTCATATACATCTAACTGGGTGGTCTGTATAAGAATGTGGTACATTTCAAAGGCACAGTACTGTTTCAAACAAATCATATTTCCTCTTCCTCTTGCCAAATGCCCAAAGAAATAGCTAGGCCACGGAGCAGTTTCAGTCCTCTTCTTCTCTGCATTCTTTAACCTCAATCTTCCCCAGTTGATGCTTGGGGGCAATTTCCTCCCTGGTGAGAGCCTGTCACCATTTTTTTCTTGCTGTTGGTCAAGAGTCACTGACTCCTAATTCTTGATTAGTCCTTGAAGGACTAGGGGATACATGATAGCAGTGTTCCAATATTTGAGGGGCTCCTACAAGGACAAGGGTCAAACTATTTTCCAAAGCACCAAAAGGAAAGCTGAGATGGAAAATAAGCTAGGAGAGAAGCAACCTAGAACTAAGGAGAAATTTCCTAATGGTGAGAGCAATCAACCAATGGAACAGCTTGCTTTCAGAAGTTGTAGATGCTCCATCACTGGAGGCTTTCAAAAAGAGAATGGACAACCATTTATCTGAAATGGTATAGGATCTCCTGCTTGAGCAGGGGGTTGGACTAGAAGACCTCCAAAGTCTCTTCCAACTCTATTATTCTATGTTCTATGATTTCTTGATTCCTTTGTCCCTCTGGAGTGAAACCTAAGCTGAATCGAATACCTTCTTTGATTCATGCTTACTCAAAGTAAATTTTCCTTTCTGATTTTTAAAAATAAGTCTTGATATTTTGGATAATGTCTACAATGACTCAGCCTTTCATCTACCCTTGAAGTCCACAGGTTGTAAAAGAGCCACAATTGCCCACCCCTGCTATAATTGATTGTGGTATCCCTAGTCATGTTAGAAGACAGTATTGATAGTATTTTGACTAGTCTCTTTCAAAGATAAGGACTAAAAGCTGCTTTTGGGGGGACAGTATAATAGTGATGTAAATTTCTAACCATCTAAGGTGGTTAGGAAGGGTGAAATGTGCCAGGGGAGAAGTGTTGCAGTTTCAAGAATGCTTCTTTAGGGATAGGGACAGGCAAAAAATATGGCGGAAGGGGAAGTGTTCTATGTTTATGTCAAGTGATGGATATTTTTTTGTGAATGTTAAATAGGTCTGAAGTGGTGCAGAATATGGTTCATGCACAATAAAGATTTTCGAAAGCTAGTAAGATGAAGGAAGTATGTTTTTGTAAACGTATTTAGAAATATAAATTCTAGAGATTAAAAATTAAAACCATTTCTATTCTGAGATATAGAGGTTCCTTGGCTAATAAACTTTATTCAGTCACTCTGAATAAATTATAATTTAAGCAGTTTCCTGTCAAATAACTATTATCCACTAGATGGCAGGATTTCATAGATATTTTCATTTCAGGTCCCTTTGCAGGCCAAAACCTAACTTCTGAAAAAAGTGTCAAAACTCCAGTTTCCTGGTTTCTCCTAATTTATTTGTGAGCCACAGTTGAACCCACCACCTTCATCAATCTTTTGTTTCCTTAAAATTCCTGCATGGCAGCAAATGATCTGCTGATCCAGTTATTTAGAATGTTTATGTATCACTTGTATATGCTTTTTAAAGCGTCCCAAAAAACCCAGCTACAGGTATAACATCAGAAACAACCTTTTCACTAAGAGACAAACATCAGATAAGAAAGATATTACATCAACTGCACCAATGATGCAATTGTATGCATGCCAACTGAGAATTCATATATGCAAATGCTTGGTTTATTCCTAACTAGTGCCCATGGGATTACAGCCTCAACCTGTTGATGCTGTATAAAAAGGGAGAGCACTAAGAGCACTGTCTTGAAGTGGCACATTTCCATCTTTCCCCAGTCCAGGATGATTCAGATGTTTCACACTAGAACTTCCATTATTCTCATTTGGATGGATGGATGAGAGTGGACACTGAATTACAGAATAACAGAGTTGGAAGGAAGGGACCTTGGAGGTCTTCTAGTTCAACCCCTGGTCTAGTCTGATGTAGACTAGACTCTAGTCTACACCATTCCAGACAAATGACTGTCCAGTCTCTTCTTAAAAACCTCCAATGATGAAGCACCCACAACTTCTAGAGGCATGACATTCCACTAATGACGGCATATCATCAATCTTAAAAATCATCAAATAGGCCAGGGGTGGGTTCTAACATTTTTTACTACTGGTTCTGTGGGCGTGGCTTATTTTGTGGGCGTGGCTTGATGGCCATGTGACAATTCTTTAGGATTTAGCAGAGGTACTGGTCAACCAGGCTTTTAACTGCTTGCAGAACTGTACCGGTCTACCCATTTGTTCTTGGAGTGTTCCGGTCTACCCATTTGTTTTTCGAGCGCACTGGTCTACCACCACACTGTCTTTTAACACTGATCAGCTGTAGGGCGGCCCTTTGAAGCCCTGTGGCAAGAGTTTAAACAGTTTTTTTCCTTCTAGCCAATCAGCTGGGACTTGGGAGGCAGCAAAAAATTGGGGGCGGGGCCAAATAAAAGGTAAGAATATGTGGGGGGGAGGCTGGAGGACCCAGCTCACGAAGAAAGAGAATCGGTTCGGTGACATCATATTATCACCGCTACCGACTTGACCGAACCGGGAGGAACCCACCACTGAAATAGGCATACATTTATGATTATTTAGACATTGTGGTAGATGGGGGCCCACAAGAGAGGGTCAAAAAATGACAACACGGGAGCTGGGACTATGCAATCAAAGCCCATTCATTTTATAGATGTGTTGATGCCATGCACCTACGGCAGGATTCTGATTTCGCAGTTGTGCATATACTCTACCTGCAGCTGCTGCTGGAGGTGGTTGAAGTTGAATGTAACATAAACATAACATTATTAGTTATTATTGCTACAGAATCTTTGTGTTTCTTCAACAATAAGCACTTTATAGTACGTCAATATTTCAGTTTGACTTCTTTAAATACACTACTGGAATTTCCAATGAATTCTGAGCTTCACAGAGATAAATTAAGAATTCATACATGTAATAATTCTGTAGTGTGTGCAAGAGGTCTTCTTTTTTGAAAAAATTTAAAGCTTGATAGGATGTATTCCATGGTGTATTATGAATGTTAAGAGTAGAGCTCCAGACTTTTCTTTACCTAATCTAATTCCCTGAATTAACCTTTTATTTCAAACTAGGTTCTTTACATCTTGAATAAAAACAACAAACACAATACTTTTTATTAAAGGTATTTTAATAAAATTATATGCAATTTTTAACAAATCAAATGCAGGGGAAAATTGTATGGGATTTGCCCGGTCTTCTGTTTGGTTTGCATGCACCAGGTGGCACAAATGCTAAAAAAGACCCTAGACTTCAGTGGCCTCCTACAGATGTTATAAATATGCCAACGGTGAACTCCTAATGTCTTTCAGTTATTTCTAAGCTCTGTAGTGGAGGAAAAACTTTAAATGCCTCCGATATACATATTTATTTGCAGACAAATCGTTGCCCCAGATTTCTCTCCCTCATATTTTATAAACTGGGTGATGATCTACAAAGGAGATTGATATTTTATGGCAAGATTGAGAAAGTATCTGCAGCTGTGGCATGCTGGGTCATCTGCTGAACTGATGAATGTTTGTCCCCAGAGGCATTCAGTTTAACCCGCTGTTGGGCATCTTTTGCTGCTGATAGCCAAGTGTGAAGTGTTTTGACTCTTTTTTTAAAAAAATGGTAATAGTACATGTGATGTCTGGACCACAAAGTAATGCAGGGAAAAGAAATAACACTGTACCTTCTGCAGGATGAGACCTCTGTTACCATTTGCTAAATGACAACAAGCTGCAGGCCAAACCAGCATGTTATTTGGTGTGGAATTGTGCTAAGTTTAATAATACTATAGCTGGAAGGTTAAATAATTGAGTTGCGCCACACCAGATCCAGACTGATGTTGTTCTTTGACTTGTTTCATTCAGCAAGACCCTCCAAAGAAGCAATTTGGGAATGTATTTAATTTTTAGATTTATAACCCAGGAGCTCAAGACAACATATAGATCATGTCCTCTTCTAATATTTCCAGCAACAACCCTTTAGTATAGGGCTGAAACAGAAAAGCCTCCCCAAAAATTATTGAATAATTTTTTCTGGCTAACAGTGGGCTAGAACTTACTAGTAAGTTCTTACTAGTCCCAGTCCAAAAATCAACTACTGGACCATGTTGTACCTCTTTAGTGGTTGGAAGATGTGGGAAATGATGTTCTGGATATCTTCCCCTTAGAAATATTTATGACTTTACAGGTTAAAAACAGCAATTTGGGTAGGGTTTTGAAACAGAGTTTTTATATTTATAGTTTTTAAATATTGTTCATTTTAAGCATGGTTTTATTTAAGATTGTTCTTGTGTGTTGGTAATCTACCCTGGGTATGTCTGGGGGAAGAAAAGTACAAAAATAGCAGCAGCAGCAGCAGCAAATCTGGCTAAACAGTTTTGCAAATTAATGTAATACTTCAAACAGCAACTTGACCAGAGATGAAGTGGGCTGTAAGAAGTCAACAAGTGCAATCAACCCTGGTCAATGACAGCACTATCAAATCAACTTGAACTTATTTGCCTCAAGCATAGGAAGCAGCTGTGATTCATTTTTTAAATCTCTAAATGCATTGTGCTTTTAAAAACATTTACACAGAAGTTCTGAATATATTTTAGAACAAAAAGGATCCTGCTGGATTAAATCAAGACTCTACCATGGCCAGCTATCTGTCTCTAGGATGTCTACATGAAAAGCATGAGGATTCCCTTAACAGACAGACGTTTTACTTACAGGAAGAAGTTAAATCTTCATTGACTGGATTAACTTGTCTTTGGTTGGATCCTATTTTCAAATCACTTAAGTAAATAGACATAGAACCACTTGGATGCATATTCTATAAATTTATTATGTGTTGCATGGGGAAAGTACTTCCAATTTGAAATCTTAGGCTACAAATGCCATCATCTTTGTTCATTGTCCCTGCTGCTTGGAGATGATGATAATTACAGTCCAACAACAACTGGTGATCCCAGTTAATTTAAATCTGGGTCCTCCTGTCCATTATCTTCCTAATGTGTTTGACTTCATTCGAACTGTTGTCTGGAGAAACAGGAAAGACTTATTTAGAATAATGGAAGCAGTCTAAACTGCTGTTTGGTACCATCATAGTATTGTACAATAGTTCCCCAAAATGCACAACAAATGAGTAGTTGCCCTTAAAAAGTGAAAACTGTCATGTTTACTTGGTCCTTGAATTACTGGATTTATGGGTGCGCTTCAAGGTGTTGGTTACCACCTTTAAAGCGCTCCATGGCATAGGACCTAGTTACCTTCGAGACCACCTGCTGCCACTGACGACCTCCCAACGACCCATGCGCTCCCACAGAGAGGGCCTCCTTGGGGTGCCATCAGCCAAACAATGTAAGCTGATGACCCCCAGGGGGAGGGCCTTCTCTGTGGGGGCACCTACCCTCTGGAATCAGCTGCCCCCAGAGATAAGGAGAATCCAAGACCTTGGTGCCTTCCGCCATGCCCTTAAAACTTTCTTATTTCAGCAAGCCGGGCTGGCTTAACACATTTTTTTAATAATTTTAATTGGTTTGTCTTTTTAAATTTGGGGCCAAACAGAGATATTTTTTAAAATTGTTTTTAATCTTTGTATTGTATGTTTTTATTTGGCTGTACACCGCCCTGAGTCCTCAGGGAGAAGGGTGGTATATAAATTTGAAATAAAATAAAAATAAATAAATAAAAATAAATCCACCAAGTATGCCCTCAGCACAATTCCTGTATGCTTCCTGCCAAGGTAGAATAGAAAAAGTGCTTGGTAAATTGCTCCTGTGTTAATCTGGTGCTGTTTTACTACCCTTTTCACAGCTGGGCCATCTGATCCTCTGACAAAATATTGCATACTAAGTGGTCTCAGGAAAGCCTACCAGCAGGGCTGAAATCTGTCTTTTCAACTGAATTGTAGCAATGATAGGTGTACAGGAGTACTTACGTTACAAGCATGATAGATTTCTTGACTACTATTTTTTAAAGTGGTCCTATGGATTATATATCTTGAGAGTAATCTAAAACTGGTTTTAAAAGAGCTGGGCAGAGACTGTGGGGAAAGGACCTCTAGATAAAACACCTCCTCTAGGCTGGTCCAGCCTTGGGAATCCTGTAGTACCCAATGATTTTCAATGCTCCCCCGCTTCTCTTCCTGCCAGCCATCAAATGTACCATCAGGCTTCAGAATGTCTTTACATCCTTTTTCCCATGGCATGGAGCCAAGTAAGAGGATAATAGGCTAACCCCTGATAGGAGTTTGGGGAGAAAAAAAGGTCAGCCATTCTTCTTCCACAAAAGAGGGAGAATCTATCAGCTGCCATGCCATGAACCTAAGGTGTCAGCAGCTAAAAAATGTCTGAAATCGATCATCATAAACACAACACAGCTACACTCAAAAATATGTGGGGGCAAGTCTGTGTGGGAGAGGAACCGATCTGGTTCTTCCTTCAAGTATGAATGAGGGTATCATCTTTCAGCCTCCTCTTCTTGATAAACAGCCTTCAGGTTCTTGCCAAAACCATTAATAAGGAAGCTGTCTCCAATGCACAGGCATCATGATGGTGGGGTTCCCACTAGGAATTCCAGATGCGGAGCAGGGAGAAAGACAAGAGGATTGGTATAGTGCCATGGGGAGTGATAAACTAGGTGCTGTGAGAGAGCTCTTGTGTCACCCCAACTGTGGAATATAGGTTAAAATATTGGCTTGGCTGACATGTGAATTTAAACCGAACCTCTGCTTCAGGTTCCCTGGGAAGACATCACCTGGAAAAGGGAGCAATAATGATTAGTCTCACGGTCAAATGCATTCCAGTCTTCTGAGCCAGGAGATTTCCTTGCAGATGGGAGTTAAATTCATGAAGGTTTTGCTTCCTGGGAATGAGGTAACTAAAGGGCTCTGCATTTGATTTGTTTTCTCATACTCATATTTATCTGAAAGGAAGGTGGCCCTAAATTTAAGGTCAGTTGTATACGGCATCCTATGCTGTCCTGCCTGTTCCTTATACTCTTCTTATATGGTGGGTTTTTAAACATTTATTGTTTGTATTTTATGCTCTATGCTGCCCAGAATCACATTATTTGATCGAGCAGCTAAACAAACAAACAAGCAAGCAAGCAAGCAAACAAACAAACAGTCAATTTCAGAAATGTCAGTCTGGATTGCAACGTGGGTATGCTCAATCTGGACTATGGCCACTGTAGGATTCGATTCACCATTCCTTTGCTTCTTATTCTTCCCATCCTTGCCAATTCTGCCTACTCACTAGTACCTGTGCTTTTACTCTTCCAGATATTTGTGCAACACAAACAACGTAGTTCTATGACATAACTTCTTTGATGCTAAAGCAGATATTTTCTCTTCCCCCCTCCTTATGATATTGTACTATCATAATTCTGATGCTACAATATTCAAGATGATAGGGAAAAGGTTGTTCTTTCACTTGTGCATTTGTCTACAGGTTCATGGAAATGCTGTAGCCCGGAAGAACTGTTACTTTAGCTTCACAGAAAAATTCTTACTCTGCAAATTAAAGGTACAAAAAAAAAAGAATAAAGTGAAAGGAAACCTTGCAGTATGCTTGATAGAGGGTGGAAAAACAAGAGAACGTTGAGATATGTTGAAAGCAGATATCTTTATTTCAGGCTGAGAAAATGAGAAGTACAGAAAGTGGAGAAGTAAATAGATGTGGATCATTGATGACTTTAGTGAACAACCCCCAACAGTCACAGATATTGTGAGCAATAGTGAAGATAAAATATATTTGCAATTTGTATCAAATTATGGCCATGAATGGTATGGTATTTGGCTGCTGCTGTTCTTATGCATATCTGAAATGATGGGCTTACATTTTATTATGAAACAGCTTTGCCCAACTTACTGCTCTCAAGATTCGCTGGTAAACACCCTCATTATTCTCCTGTTCTGAGGAGTTTTTAGTCCAATACATTAAAAAGATGGCTTTAATAAGGAAGTTCTACAGTATTTTTTACTTGGTTTATACAGGTGTGGGTTCCTGGGGGTTCGGCAGGGTTCTAGCCAAGGATCGCCAGGGTTCAGCGAAGTCCCAAATGCCACCCCTGGCTGGCCACACCCACCCCACCTCGTCCCTCCCACTGCTCCCCGGAGTCTCCACATGGCCCGTTCATCATTCCAGGCAAGTGCAAGGGCTGCGTAGGGGCCGCACAGGGGCCGCACGGAGGGTCTGGGAGGGCAGAAAACGGGCCTACTGGAGGTTCCGGAAGTCTGGAAACGGGCCTGTTTCTGGCCTCTGGAGGGCCTCCAGAGCCCGGGGGAAGCAGTTTTTGCCGGTTTTAGTAGCAAACCCATTGCTAAAGGATCTGAAGCCCACTGCAGGGTTTATACAAACTTCTGAACCATTGGAAAAACTATGGACTTTGCTGTGCAAGACCTTTGAAGACAGCCAATGATTTTGGTAAGAATTGCTCTAAGCTAAATGTGAGGTGTTAAATCAAATAAATCGGTGCAGACAGCTAGATGAAAGGGCAGAGGAAAGGGTCAGGCACTTACAGGAGTTGATATCAGTGGGGTTAGGGTTAGGGGCGATTTGGAACATCTAGCAAAATAAGACTAAGTATGAATACAACAATATTACAATTGTCAGTAATGTGCTACCCACTATCTCGGGCAGATACTGTTAGAGGAAGATCTAATATTTTCTGTGATCAAATCAAGATCTAAAATCTACTTCTGGAAGTAACATTTGAACTAACATGGGGCTACTCACTAGAGTGCAGAGAGCTCAGTCCTGTGGAATATTCATCATAGAAAGTACCTGGTCAAGTCAATGGACTGAAAAAGATATCCAAGAGGTGGAAGACTATGGAAGACTATAGATATAATAGAGCCCTCCAGTTTAGGAACCCATGTTCTGGGAAGATATTTGTTGGCTTTGTTTAACCAGCAATCTGTTTCTTTGTGTTTTGTTCTCTCTGGGAGTTTGAGGATGTGTATATATATTTGGTGTTTGCCTTCATTTCTGTTAATTAGCTACAGCTGTGTTCTAAGTAGCATACTAAAAAGTAGGCTTTGCTATATAGTTCTCTCTCTGTGTGTCTGTGTATATGTATGTATTTATCAGCTCAAATGATTCCTCTACGGGCTGAAATTTTCTTCATTAATAATGATAGACTGTAATCTATGATATTGGTCTAGATCAGTGATGGCTAAGCTTTTTGCCACCGCGTGCCAAAAGCGGGGGGTCATGTGTGCGTTTTTCGCCCTCCCCAGGCTCCAGAGGCTTCCTTGGAGCCTGGGGAGGACAAAAACTGCCTTCCCCACCCATCCAGAGGCCACCTGGAGGCCGGAAATGACTTGTTTCCCGACTCCTGGTGGGACCGGAAGACCCGAAAATCAGCTGGCCAGCGCACAAATGCGCACTGGAGCTGAGCTAGGGCAATACTCGCGTGCCCACAGATATGGCCATGGGTTCGACATCACAGGTCTAGATATTGGATTGATAAACATTTTTTAAAAAATTTCCTAGTTAGATCTGAGAGAAAGTGATTGACCCAAATTTACCAAGCCAGCTTTCATGTCTAAGTGAGGACTAAAACCTGGGTCTCTGGGTTTCTAGGCACAGATAAATAGATAGGTAGATGATGGTGATAGATAGATAGATGTTAGATAGATAGATAATGAAAGTAATCTTGATATAGTACAGTGTGTGAGACATCTTGCAAATCAAAACCAGAAGCTAGAAATATGGTTCAAAGTATGTAGCTGTCTCTGCTAAAAATGTTCCCAAATACCATTTCCTTTGAACATTGAAGTTTTTCCTATCTGGATCACTCTTATTTCAAGTTTGCTTAGAACATTTAATAGTAGTTGATGTTTCACTTAATATGTCATGCTGATCTTCAGAGAAAATGTAACCTTGGCTAACTCCTCAGCTGCACTGGGAAACAGATGCTCCTAATTGTATGGTTATAACCAGTATAAAAGAAAGTGATGCTCAAATTAAACATTTTCCATGCAAAGTACTGTGTAATATTTATGAATCACATTTATCTTACTTTATCTTCCCATATATAAAAGGATCACAAGGAAACACACTTATATTTAGAAGGCTAGAGAGGCCCATCTTCAATGTAATTTATTAGATAATCAAATCTCTTCGTTTTTGCAGCAGCACCATTTGTATGTTTATTTAAATAATTTGTATGCCTGTCCTTGCAAATGCAACTCTGGGTGGTTCACAGAAAATTAAAAACCAAAAGCAACACCCACCTACAATTATTAAAAACAATTAGAACAATACAATATTCAATGTACCAGAGAGCCAATAATATATTTCAATTCTTGTGAATCTAATAGCAAACAAAGAACAAACCAACCAATCAGCTCACCTAACAACTCAACTCCAATGCTTGAGTGCAACACTAGATATTTAATACCTTGCAGAAGGTTATAAGGGCTGGGGGCATCCTGATCTCAGGGCTAATGCTGGTTCCATAGGGCAGGTGCTGTGACAGAAATTGTATCCTCCTAGATGACACTGCTTCATGGGAGGGGCCTGGAACATACCCAATGGAGCAAGAAGAAAGAATTGGAAACAGGTGGATGCACAAATAACCTGGAGCTGCTAAATTGGACTTTCTATTAACGAAAAGGTTGGGTACTGATTGTAGGCCTCTGCGTTATATTTTTCCTCACAAGGCAAAATCTGGTGATAAACAGCTTTCCAGACAAGATGGCTGGAGATTTCACCAATTTGATACAACTCCTGAATAGTCCTAAACTTTGGAGGCCAAACTAGGGGCTAGTGTAAATTCAGTTCATATTTTTTTCTAGATTATTAGAAGAAAATTAGATAGCAAAATAGGTTAGATGTCGAAGTCCATTTTTCATTTATCACAACTGTTTCGTGAGCCATGGTTTCCCTATTGTAGGTGGCCTTTAAAGTTAGTTTTTCCCGAGTAATGTTTTTAAAAGAGAATTTCTCCTGATTTGCATTTCTTTCTAGGCATACCTTTTACAAAAGGCCACTATTTAAGGGACTCCATTTAATGTTATTATCAGTTTACCAAGGAATCCATATTAGTGAATCATCGACATCTACTTCTTTAAAATCAGTTGCAGTTTTTTTAAAAAAATATTTTTAGTCTACTCCACACTGTCCTGAGTCACAAAGTGCACATGACATTAAATACACCACTTTTAGTTTCATTTTATTGTAGTTTTTCAGATACTGATGGTAGTTATGGAATATATGATTACAGACAAAAGGGGGTATCAACAAACTGCAGGGATATCAAACTGATAATGTCAGCACAATAGTATTATCATGTTAATGATATTATGAATTCGATGCATCTTAACCTCTGATGCTCGTTATGGCCATTGGCATAATGACAATGTCATGCTTGTCTTTCCCTCCTGGAAAAGAGTCTATTAAGTGGGTGGGAAAGTTGAGGAAAAGGAATAATTCAATAATTCAATAATTATTAAATTATTCTATTAGGCTGAACTTTCTCTGAAAATGTAGTCTGTATGTAGACAATGTAGGCCTCACATACCAACCACTCATTCAGCTATTGTTCAAAGTTACGCTGATGGTGAAAAAGGAGACTTCTAGACAATCCTTGAAGTTATGTCTGTCGCAGTCCCTGTGGTCACAAGATTGCAATTCAGGCACTTTGCAACCCAAATGCATTTACAATGGTTACAGTGTCCCCCACACAAGTGATTGTCATTTGCAACTTTCATAGCTGTCTTTTGATAAGCAAAGTCAATGAGGAAGTTGGCAGGAAGTCACAAGTCATGGTTACACGCCATTGTGCTTAAAAACCTGTGATTTGCTCAATGAAACCAGCTGGAACCTACAAGCTGACATCATAAGTTGGGTGTGGTCTTGCGATGTTTCATTTTACAATGATGTTGCTTAGTGATGGAGTTACCACTCCTAATTGTAGTCAGTAAATGAGGGTTACCTATAGTACCACCTCCAAACCTATTGCAATTTCAACTAAAAAAAAGAAAACAAATAGTAGTTCATAGGGAACCATTTTTTGCGAGGAACATAGCTTGGTGAGAAATATTAAACCTTTCTTCTATTTCCTCAAATTCTGAGACTGATTGTCTCTCTACTGCAGTTTGATTACTTAATTCATATGTATGTATGTATGTAGGTGTGAGTGGTGGGTTGCCCCTGGTTCGGACTGGTTCTATAGAACTGGTAGTAAAACTGGAGGGACCACCGACCCTGATGTCATCAGAACGCTTCTGTGCGTGCAGCCCTGTTGCTAACCGGTAATAAGGGTAAGTAGAATCCACCCCTAGTATGTAGGTATGTATGTATCAGGGGTGGGTTCTAGTTACCTTTACTACTGGTTTGCAACGTGATTGCTGCGCTCGTCTTGCTTCTATGCATGCACAGATCGCCAATGATGACATCCAGGGCAATGGGCAGGGCCTCCCGCCAGTTTTACTACCAGTTATTGCAAACCGGTCCGAACCGGGGCAACCCACCACTGGTATCTATCTATCTATCTATCTATCTATCTATCTATCTATCTATCTATCTATCTATCTATCTATCTATCTATCTATCTTTGTTGTTCAGGTCAATATATGGAAATGTGTCAGCCTTACTAAATAGACCAGATCAGGAAATCAAATTCACACCTTTAATATAATAACAAAATCTTGCAAGTCTGATAATAATGAACCTCTCCCCACCCCTTCTTTTTGTTACAGTGAATCAGGGAAGTATCTACTATAACAGCTTGCTAAATGATCTGCTTCAGGTTTGGGGTAAGTGTTGTGTGGCTAGATATACTGGTTATGGGACAGAAAGGACACCCAGAGCTTATGGAGGGCAAAGGAATGTAATATTTGAGTAAGAAATATTATCCGTTGAGCCAAAAGGGAAAAGCTGAGGATCTGTTGGCCAGGAGACAAAGAACTTTGAAAACAAGAAAAGACTAAAGTTAGCATGTGTGGCAAACTATAAAATGGTTAATCTGAACCAGATCCTCTCTGTACAGTATGTCCAATGTTTCCTGGATTTAATCCAGATACTTCAAAATGGTGTTATCAGTGAATTGTGGCCTCAGAGGAACAATGCTTGAAGGAAATGTCAGCTTCAGATCACAATTTCCTTTCACTGTTGTGAAAAAAAAGAAAGGTTGAGTTAGCAGGAACTATGCCCACCCACGGTTTACATGTAGCTCTAAATGGTTGTCTTGGTTAATGTTTGAGGTTAAATCCCAAAGAGAATACTAAAATAGCTCAGCCATCCCATCTTGTAAAAGGGAGTTCAAAGGTTCTGATCACATTGCAAAACATTTTACAACGTTTAGAACAGTTAAAGAAGATACTGCCACTTTTTAATTGTCCTGTAAAATTTGTACACAATTTGTGCACGCGGCTCTGACAGATTCTTAAATGGTGATGGAAATTGACATTTTCTAAATTATAATGGATCCAGCCTGCATCAGGTTTCTAGCCTGGATTAGTAGATAAATACATTGTTATTGTTTTGCTATCAGCTTTGCTAGATAGAAAAGGATGCACTGGAAAGAGACCCCTATTTAAATTTCTTATTAAAATTCTAAATCTCTTGGTTGTTTTGACAAGTTGAATAACTTTTAATAGTGACATGAATAAGAAAAAATCTTTAAATATTCTCATTTAGTATAATGGGAAATAGATTGCCTTTGAGTTCTTTTTCAGAGGAAAAGAAAACTTCACTAAAATTCTCATGGATGCACTAAGAAATAGAAGATTTGAATCATAGAGTTGGAAGAGGCCATTAAGTCCACAATTCTCCTTAGATGGCCTCCTCCCTAGCACATCTACTGAAGAGAAGCTGGCAATCAGAATGATGTCTGCCTGCCTGCCTACCTGCCTGCCTCTCTCTCTCTCTCTCTCTGTTTGAATCTCACCAGGCTCAAGGTTGACTCAGTCTTCCATCCTTCCAAGGTAGGTAAAATTAGGACCCAGATGGTTGGGGGCAATAGGATGACTCTGTAAAACTGCTTAATGCACTCTGTTTTACCTCCTTCCCATTTCCCAGACTCTGGAAAGCGTGCAGAGGAGCAACGAAGATTATTAGGTTAAAACATATGAAGAATGGTTTCAGGAGTGGGTATGGCTCACACAGTGGCTCAGTGGCTAAGATGCTGAGCTTGTCAATCAGAAGGTCAGTAGTTCAGCGGTTCGAATCCCTAATGCCACATAATGGAGTGAGCTCCCGTTACTTGTCCCAGCTTCTGCCAACCTAGTAGTTCGAAATGCAAGTAGAAAAATAGGGATCACTTTGGTGGGAAGGTAATAGTGCTCCGTGCGCCTTTGGCATTTAGTCATGCCGGCCACATGACCACGGAGATGTCTTCGGACAGCACTGGCTCTTTGGCTTAGAAAAGGAAAGGAGCACTGCCCACTAGAGCCGGAAATGACTAGCATGCATGTGCGGGGGAACCTTTACCTTTACCTTATGGCTAGTCTAGTGGAAAGAAGGACTAGGGGTAACATAATAGCAGTGTTGTAATATTTGAAGGGCTGTCACAAAGAAGAGAGGATCAACCTATCTTCCAAAGCATCAGAAGGCAAGACCAGAAGCAATGGTTGAAAACTAACCATAGAGAGAAGTAATCTAGAACTCAGGAGGAATTTCCTTACAGTGAGAATAATAAACCAACAGAACGGCTTGTCTTCAGACATTGTTGGTGCTTCATTGTTGGAGGCTTTTAAAAAGAGTTTGGACAGCTATTTGTCTGAACTGGTATAGGGTCTTCTGCATGAGCAGGGGGTTGGATTAGAAGACCTCCAAGGTCCCTTCCAACTCTGTTATTCTATAACAGGTAGTCCTCGATTTATGACCACAATTGAGTCCAAAATTTTTGTTGTTAACTGAGAGATATGTTAGGTGAGTTTTGCCTCATTTTACAACCTTTCTTGCCTCAGTTGTTTAATGAATCACTGCCGTTGATAAGTTAATAACCCAGTTGTTAAGTGAATCTGGCTTTCCCATTGATTTTGCTTGCCAGAAGGTTGCAAAAGATGATCATATGACCTTGGGACACAGCAACAGTCATAAATACGAACCAGTTGCCAAGCATTTTAAGTTTGATCACACAGCCATGGGGATGCTGCGAAGGTTGTATCTGTGAAAAATGGTCATAAGTCACTTTTTTCAGTGCCATTGTAACTCTGAGCAGTCACTAAATGGACTGTTGTAAGTTGAGGACTACCTGTATTCTGTTATTTTGCTTTCATATCAATTCTGTCAGATATGTTAGGCTGAATGACTGATCAAGTTAATTCAAACACCTTTACCTTGAAAATTAGAATTTGAATCTTTCTTGCTAGTTGTCTCTGTCATAGTATGATGGATTAACTTGATCCATCCTCTGTGCTGTTCAAGTTGTGCACTGAAAAATCAGCAGGCAACTGGCAGCAGTCAAAGCTAATGTGGCCATTGGAATATGCACAGTACTTTGACTTGTCTGGAGAATATCAGGTTAGGAAAGGGCCCTCTAATACAGGGGTGGATTCTAATTTTTTTTACTACCGGTTCTGTGGGCGTGGCTTATTTTGTGGGCATGGTTTGATGGTCATGTGACAATTCTTTAGGATTTAGCAGGGGTACTGGTCTACCAGACTTTTAACTGCTTGTAGAGCTGTACTGGTCTACCTATTTGTTCTTGGAGCGTCCCGGTCTACCCATTTGTTTTTCAAGCATCCCAGTCTACCCATTTATTTTTGGAGCGTCCTGGTCTACCCATTTGTTTTTCGAGTGCACTGGTCTACCACCACACTGCCTTTTTAACACTGATCAGCTGTAGGGTGGCCCTTTGAAGCCCTGTGGCAAGAGTTTAAACAGGTTTTTTCCTTCCAGCCAATCAGCTGGGACTCGGGAGGTAGCCAAAAATTGGGGGGGGGAGAAAAAAAAAGGTGAGGAGAGTGGGGGGGGGGGGGCAGGAAGGTCCAGCTCCCGAACAAAGAGAACCAGTTCAGTGACGCCAAAACGGGCCGAACCGAGAGGAACCCACCACTCCTCTAGCAACTCTACTGGATTTGTACTGTACTTCTCTGGCTATGACTTCAAAACTACAAGCTACAAGCTTTTTGTTTCTGTAAGGGATCTTTTCCTTATCTATCCTTTTGTTTTGCTGCCAGCATAAACTCCTTTGAGGGTTTAGTAAATTCTCAACTGGGTGGAACATAGGAAGATCTAGCATAGCACAGATACATGACTAATATAGGAACAAATGGTCCTTTTCAGGAGCAGGAACATTTATTTTTACATTCTAACCAATATCAGCTCACCCTGGCCCTACAATAATTCCTAATTCTGTTTTCTTGATGGAAAAGGCACCCCAAAGCAGAAGAAAGGGGAGGTATCTCTAAGGATTTTGAGCTTTGCCTGGAACTGTCCTTCCATCTGCACTTTCTCAATCTCTCCCTTCACTCCCCTTCTCTTGCTGAAATATAACCTGCCAGGAAGTACCTAGTGCTGCCATCTTTCAACTGGCAGTTTTACCACCCAATCGTCACAGATGGTGATTCTCTGCAGGACTTGATCTTCTTAGAACTACCTACCCCCTCCACAAATCCCAGCATTCTCACTCCTTGAAATTCATCCAAGCAAGTAGAGCACCTCTAATTGAATAAACCCTGCATCTTTGCAATCGATTCATCTAATGCCAAGACTCATGTTTATTATAACATTCCTCAGTTAAGGTGGAAAAATAAAAGCAAAAATATTCTGGATCATATTGATGAGGTTCTTTCTTTCTTCAAAAGAGGAAGAATCCCGTTGCTATGAAGTTAGATGACAGCTGAGATGGATGAAGGAGGATAATCACTGTCTCCTGTAACTTGGCATTTCTTCTAAGTTGCATATGTTTCAAAGCAATGGGAAAGGGCTAGGTTTGGGACAGCTGATCCTTTTAAGAAAGCTGGAGGCTCTGAATCACAAATCATGCTCATATTTGTTCCTTTTGCATTTTTTTCTTATCTTAACAGGCATTATGCAGTGAAGTGGCTACTCAGGCTGCCAAATGCTGGAGAGCAAGAAATGTTTGAATAGGGAACAGCCCTGTCATACTTTTAAGCTGTTATATTTTACACTCCTAGCACTATGGCTTGTCTAATTATATGGGGTGACCCTGCTATTGAACAACAAAAAATGTTTATTTGATTTATACAAGTAGTCCCCGCCTTGCAACAGTTCATTTAGTGACCATTCAAAATTACAATATCAGTGAAAAAAGTGACTTATGACCAGTGGTGAAATCCAATTTTTTTACTACTGGTTCTTTGGCTTGGTGGGAGTAGCAGGGGAAGGATATTGCAAAATCTCCATTCCCACCCCACACCAGGGGAAGGATACTGCAAAATCCCCATTCCCTCCCCACTCCTGGGGAAAGGATATTGCAAAATCTCCATTCCCATCCCACTCTGGAGCCAGCCAGAGGTGATATTTGCTGGTTCTCTGAACTGCTCAAAATTTCTACTACCGCTTCTCCAGAACCTGTCAGAACCTGCTGGATTTCACCTCTGCTTATGACCAATTTTCACACTTATGACCATTGCAGCATCCCCATAGTCATGTGATCAAAATTTGGGTGCTTGCCAACTGGTTCATAATTATGATGGTTGAAGTGTTGCAGGATCATGTGATTCCCCTTTACAACCTTCTGACAAGCATAGTTAATGGGGAAGCCAGATTCACTTAACAACCCTGTTACTAACTTAACAACTGCAGTGATTCATTTAACGGTGGCAAGAAAGATAATAAAATAGGGCAAAAGTCACTTAACAACTGTCTCACTTAGCAACAGAAATTTTGGGCTTCATTGTGGTTGTAACCCGAGGACAACCTGTATAGCTGTCTACTATCCAGCAACAACATTGCATTCCTTGCCCCAAAGTTCAATAATGGAATAGGACAGGTAGTCCAGTGGTGGATTCCTCCTGGTTTGGCCCAGTTCTCCCGAGCCGGTAGCAGTGACGATATGCCCCCCCCACTCCCCACCCCCATACCCCCCACCCCCTGCTCCCCACCCCCCCTGCCCCCCGCTCCCCGCTCCCCACTCCCCGCGCCCTCCCACCCCCCGCGTTATTCTTACCTTTTATTTGGTCCCACCCCCAATGTATTGCTGCCTCCTGAGTCTCAGCTGATGGCTAGAGGGAAAAAAACAGTTTAAACTCTTGCCCTGGGCCTTCAAAGGGCCGCCCTACAGCTGATCAGTGTTAAAAGAAAACAAATGAGTAGATCAGTGCCTGCAAAAATACATGAGTACATCAGTGCCTGCAAAAATATATGAGTAGATCAGTACCTACATAAAATAAATGGGTAGGTCGGTACAGCTCTGCAAGCAGTTAAAAGCCTGGTAGACCAGTACCTCTGCTAAATCCTAAATAATTGTCACATGACCATCAAGCCATGCTCACAAAGTAAGCCACACCCACAGAACCGGTAGTAAACATTTTTAGAACCCACCCCTGAGGTAGTCCTAGTTTAGCGAGCACAATTAGAAGCAACAACTCAGTTATGATGTGAAGAGGGCAATAAATGAAACGGTGACTCTACTTATCATCTTACTTCAGCTTTCCTTTGATTTACAGACAGATTAGTCAATGGGTTATCTTTTTTATCACTGTTGTAACTGCAAATGGTTGCTAAATAAAGCATCTGCTAAGCCAGTAAGAACCTGTAAGAAGAATTGAGGACAGCTTAGGTCTGATCCATACTTCTTGCTTGTCTTAAAGTTAGGAGTACACTCACCATTTTGGGAGGGCATGAATGGATGGAATCATCCTCAGTCTGTTCCAAGGCTATTGGGAAAGTAGTCTCCATCCAGGTATTCTTGATCTGAGTCAATAATTTATCTTCTTCTGTTGGTGCAAGCTGGGCAGTCATTCTGTCTGCTGCACTTCATTCCACTTTATACAAATGTCTTTGTTTCAATTGATTGGTGTGCGTGCTCTGGCTGGCATGCCTCCCAGACCTCCCTGGCTAGTCCCTGCTCCCCACCTTCAATGACCATTTTATTCTGGGCTGCCTGCCACAAGAGGTTGGGTCTTTCTTTCCCAGCTTCACTAGTGGAATGGTAAAACATTAGTTCTTTCTTTTCTTTTTATAGGCTCAGCAGAGGAAAGTGAAACTGTAGCTACTCTATTGTATTTATCGTTTTTTGTTTTAACTGCATACACTTCTAGACTAAGTGACGGGAAAAATCATAAAACAGTCACTAACCTCCCAAAATATTTACAGGGGAAGTAGGAGAACCCATCAGTTGGGACTGTCTTAACTCTGATCAGGATAGAACATCTGGTCATCACTGTGGCCAAAGTGGAGAAGGGGTACTATTTAGAAAATGGTTTCTTAAACCAGCTTCATTTTCAATCCGTTTATGCATGGGAGACAAGCAGCTGAAGACTGCGGTGTGGAAAAGCCTTCAACCACAGCAGGGATTCTTCAACCAATACAGAAAATGATAGGGAGTCCAGTTGCCTTCTTAAGAGTTCAGAAATGACTATAGGCCAAAATCTGTTTGTGTTCTCTTGTCTTTACTCTCCCAGATGATTCTCTCCCAGCACAGTACGATGCATAGATCTTCTAGTTCAGGCTCCAGCTTGCATTATTAGCACTTTCCTTCCCACATAGGAAGAACAATTGATCTGAGTCAAAAGGAAGGTAAGCAGTCTACAAACTTATTGGACATCTGTGCACTGGCCTCTTTAGCCTATGGTCTTGAACCAATATCAAAATTGTATAATTTCTTCTAAATTTATTTTATGGATAAAATATATTTTAAAATTAATTTGCACCACTCCCAAATAATGAAAATTTCCTCCTTATATTATAGTGATCTCAGCAGCCCTTTTCCTTGTAATAGAATATCTTAGTCATGGTGATGCAATTATTATGTTCTGTCCCTTTCTTATTCATTTGGAAGATGAGATTTTTAAACAAAACTTTAGAACTACAGAATTGAGATCAGCAGTTAGTTGAATCCTAAATGAGGAAAGTGCTTCTGATGGGAATGCACAGTCTTTATCTATCAGCACCTTCTTAAAGAAGCAGTGTCTTCCTGAGCTCACAAAGTAGTTGTGCAGTCCTGGGAAAATATTGGTTTCAGTTAAAGAGACACCAACTGGCTGTAACACTGCCTCCATCTTTTTAGGATTTCCTTCATTCAAACATGCATTTTTCTAAGTTCATAATCAGATAAAAAATAAGAGCTTACTGATCAACAACTGGAATTTTGTAATTACAATAACACACAAACTATTTGACAATTAATGAAATGCAGTGAGAAACAGTAGTGGCCCCTGCCCTGGCTGTGGCTCAAGAATTCTCTTTAGTGCGTAATTAGTCCTTTGATAATGTCAAATCAGATTGAGATTCTAAAATAGTACATATCAATGCATAAAGACAAAAGAATTATCCATTCTCCCGTGAGTACAGAATCTAAGAGGATGGTGACAATCTGAAAGTTCACAGCTGAGTATTTTTCTGTAGATAATTAAATCAGGAGACATCTCAGTTTTCTGTATTCCATACACTGGTGAAATTTAACACCAGTTGCATTTTAACAAATGTTCAATTTACAGTTGCCATCCTGAGTCAAGTGACAAACATCATGATCTCACTTTGTTCCTTGCTGCCTCCCGTATTTTCCTGCTTTTTAAAAATAACATCTTGTCTAATGAAGAATTTCTGGAGAACTAAAAAAAATTGCACATGCTTTTATATTGGCTGATCCTAACAAGGATATTATTCAATTGAAGATTTGGAGCTGAAAGGTTCTGAATGGCTTAAGAGAGCTAAGTTGTTCTTTGTTTAAATGGGAAGGAAGTTTAAATGAAGCATCCATCCATAGAGCAAGTCACACACTGAGCTGCTACAGTGATACATTGAAAACGTTTGAGGATTTATTGACTTCTATCCATCAACAAGTTATTCAAACAAAGCTATATGGAGTTTGATCATGCTCTTCCTGTACATCCAACTATATTTGTATTCTTCAGTTTTTCTGCAAGATAAAATGGTATGGAATGTCATTAAGCCAGCTGAAGCTTTTGCCAAATCTAGTTAAATGATTCAAAAAGTGAATTACATGTTGTTTCATGCTGTACATTTTACTGAATAAATTAAATAATACTTTCTTTATTGGCCATTTCTTTTCCAGAATCAAACTTTAACATTCATAACGATGCTTCTCCCTCCCATCCTCACCAGAAGCACATACCTCTTATTTTTTGTAAGAGTTACAATAATTTCAATCCCACATTGAACAAACAAACAAACAAAAAATCTGGCAAAACACATCTAGAAAAATCTTCACCTACAATCTCTTCTTTGTAATAGAAAAAATCTGTCTTCAGGGAACATCAACTGAGATTTTTAAAGAATCAGCATCAAAGCTTGTAATTACAGACATCACCTTTGAATTAGTTTTGCCTCATGCCATTCAAGATTCAGACCATACTGAACTCCAAGGAACTCTTCCATAGTGGCTAGTCTACCAAAGAAACCATGATAGCTCCCCTCATGGAGTTTCTGCACGTTGATTATGATGGTTCAATTAGGCAATTTTAAGGACAAATTAAAAAAGAGACTAGCAGGATTTAACCCTTTACATTCCCATGCTTGCAATTGACATGTCAAAGAAAAGTCTGTTCACCACTTTTTATCTATGGAAATTTTCAGCCATCCAGGTCATGGTTGTTCCAAAGGTGCTTTTTCAGGACTTCCTCGTTTTTCTTTGAAAATGTTTCACTTCTTGGATCTTCAAAAAAACCCCCAAAACACAAGGAAGTCCAGTTGCCTCCTGAAAAAACACCTTTGGAAAGACCACTTTTTAGCTTATTACATTTTAAAATACTGTTTACAATGGCCTTTGGAACCAGATCATAATGTATAAGACCTATCTTAAGTGGTGGCTAGGTGGCTCAGTGGCTAAGACACTGAGCTTGCCGATCAGAAAGGTTGGCAGTTCAGCGGTTCAAAATCCCTAGTATAGGTCTCCTGTGTGAGTAGGGGGTTGGACTAGATGACCACCAAGGTCTTCCAACTCTGTTACAGTTATAACTCAAAGGATAGTATGTTAACCACACTGTGTTGGGGACTCTGCAGTACATTTTGCTGAACTAGAGTTCTCCCCAAAAATCCAGGCATTTGAACAGGGGTACGAGGCAGGAGAAAAAGTGTGTGGGCTCCAAAAATTCAAGAGAACCTGATTGAAGCCCCATTCCTTTTAATGTGCTATTTATGCACAACACATGCAAAAAAGAAAAAAGAAAGTTGCAGCTTTGTATGGTTGCCATTTTGAATTTTTGCACCAGATTCCTTCTCTGTAGGAAACTGTAATTAAATCATAGAGCGCATCATTTACATTAGGGGTGTCAAACTCGTGGCCCATGGGCCAGATCGTCTTGTGCTAACTGCCCACCCTCATTTTAGCAAAGGGGAAAAGAGTCACGATACATCATGTGACGACAACGTGACGCCACAAGTTTGATGCCCTGATTTACATAAAGCTCCTAAGTTTAGTTCCTGAAGTAGCTACATTCTTTTTTTAAAAAAGGGTCTAATAAGTGATTAACAATGATACAGAGACAAAAGTGCGCATAGATAACTTTGTAAACAGGTGCAGCAAATTGTCTGTCTCTCCCATGTTTTCCAGGCAGTGTGTCAGTGAGTTACAGTAGCTGCTGGGCATCATAATCCTTCTTTACTCTTTGCACTGAAAATACAACTGAACTGATCTGTAGGCGCCCCATCGCAATTATCGTATACAGAGTGGAAGAACTCTAATCTTTCCTTTTAATTTCTACCAAGAATTTCCCTCTTCTCTACCAAGAATTTTCCTCTAAGGAGAGTAGGCTTAATGCAAAAGATTCTCCCCAGCATTAGCAATGTTGCTACAGGAACAGTTCCAGTTTCTGGCAATTCCTTCTATCTGGCTCTGAGCAGTTCTTCATTAACAATTTATAAAGCCATTTGAGCATCTGGGTAGCAGTTTATTACTAATAAAGAATGACCTTATAACAGACGGCAATCATTGGGTGATGCTATATGTAAATCTTTAGTGAGGAAATGTTCTGTGTGCCTGGAGGCTGTAAGAGGAAGTGAACACTGGTTAAATTCCATCCAGAATGTCTTGTCTAAGGTAGGTGATGTAGTGATGGACACAAAATCTTCCACTCAATTTGTAGGTAGATAAATTTGGGGGATGATATTCTCTCTCCCTATCCTTTTAGAAACAACAGTTCCACAAACGCACCCACAAACAACTAATTTTCCCAATGTCTTCCCTTAGATTTACATGAGAAACCAAACAGATTGCAGATACAGGAGAGATTAGATCCTTTTACTAAATAGGTAAGAACACAATAGGCAAGAACCCAAGAGTCTATTGATTGAAATTTTATTTTGGAAAATGTTAATTCCTTACATTGTTTTTCTGCTTTTGTGTATCCTATATTGCAGGTTCTTACTTCATTCATCTGCCATGGAAAAGTTAGCAGACTTGCATTATTATTATTATTTTTTTAAAAAACATAAATTAGACTAAATCCCCACTGCATTGATAAAAACTAGGGCTTCTGAATAAAAATAAATACATCCCAGGTGAGAAGAATAAGTGTCAAGCTAGATAATCAATATTTTTGCTTCCTGAAGCAGAGCAAAGAATGACAGAGTGAATCTAAGGTTGATCCTAGTTGCAGCTTTTCTTGATCATTCTTTTGTTGTCTGTAAAGAATTTTATTCCAGAAGTATGCAATGTTGCCTTTCATACTAGATTCATCCATGTTGTTTCCATTTTATATTATTTTCACACACAAAAAAACCCTAATGAGAAAGAAGAGATGGTATAATTAACAATACATTTTCATCAGTAGCAGAATGAGCAAAAGGCTTTTGACTTGATACACACTTTCTTGTAAATTCCATTTTTGAATAAAACAAGAGGGACAAGCATCATATTATTGGCCTGAATCCTAGCATTTTGGTTGAAAGATATCTGACATATGCTTGCTAAAGAGCTTCTTTCCCGGCTATGGAGTCTTCTGCTTTTAAAATAGTTTGCTTGTTTTTAAAAATGTTACCAGCTGATAATCACCATAGTTGAAAGTTAAGTGATTTCAAAAAAGGTTTGGCATAGTGAAATCTTGCTAACACTTGGAAAGTGACCACCAGGAAACTCCTGGTGTCAGATAAGGAAAAAGAAAAAACCAGAAGAAGCCATAGTCTTCTATAATAGTAGGATACTATTGTAATATCCTAGCATATTTCAGCATTACAACAATATATGACAATTAAATTATGCACTATGGACCAATATACTTTTAATATTCTCTATATTGACCTATTAGAACTCTGATAGTGAACCTATGGCACACGTGCCTGTTAGGAAATGGCTATTGTTTAACTAGTTGGTCAGGCAATATATAAACTATCACTACATGTTTGTCAAAAGGTATTATATTGCTTTAAGATTGTATTGCATCATCCTGTATCCTGATTGGCTAAGCTCTGTAGCCAATGTACTTAAGGGGAAGCCTGAGTCATGGCTTGTGAACACTATACCATTTTATCTGCTTATTTGCTGTTACTCTCTACCCGTTCTCTCTGTATGATCACTGTTTGATCATTGCTACTTGTTGCTTTCTACTATTTATTGAATGTTTTAATACTGAACTTGTTCCTGTTTGAAACTCAAGAAGAACTGTTTTATTGTGTAATGACAACAACTGGTAAGAAGACTTTGTACTTGGAATATCCTTAACAGTGCCAAAGGTGGCATGTGGAGCCCCCTCTGTGGACATGCGTGCCGTCACCAGCTGCTCTTCTGGTTTCTGGCACGCAGCTAATCTTTGTGCATGCCAGAGCTCTGGACACCCGAAGACCAGCTGGCTGGCACACAAGCATGTGCAGGAAACCAGAAGACCAGGTGGCCAGTGCATGCGTACGCCAGCCAGCTGGTCTTCAAGTTTCCGGGGCTGTGGCGTGTGGAGCACTTGGTGCCGAAAAGGTTTGCCATCACTGTATTAGAATGTGCAGTGTGATGATCAATGATCACTAAAGGATAGGTGAAGTATTATTCAATCTGATTGTAAAAATGGGAACAAAGCAATAATTTCAGCACATTGTAATAAAAACCATGATTTTCTCCATCTAGTAAGATTCTCTACCCATTTCCATCAAATCAACAGTTTCTGTTCTTCATTTCTGAAGCAGAGCCTTTTCAGGAAGGCACCCAGTCTGGAAGAAAAGCCTGGAAGAATATCCAGGGGATATGTTGGAATGAATGGATGAAAAAACTTTCATTGTGAAACTCCACTAATTTTCGAAAAGCAGAAAGAAAACTGAGTTCACTCAAACACCTTCAGTTACAACACAAATTGAGTATCTAAATGCTGGATGGAGTTGAATAGGTGCCATGCTTGGTTTATATCCAAGGTCAAGCCATTGTTTCAAGAGATCCATGATTTCCAAAGGCACGTTTTGATAGAAATTAACATAAGAATGTGAATATGAATTCAAACTATAGAGATATTATTGGGCAAACATACCGATAGTTAAACCATTAGGATATCCTTCAAAACTTAGTTGGTTCAACATGGGCATCAACAGGAAAAGGAGTTGGTAAAAAAAAAGAGCCAAGAATGCAAAGTGATGCCTCAATTAGTTCTACTTGAGTCCACTCCACTATTCCAGTTGTGTTTCTAATGACTGGAATTGCCCAGGTGTTAATTGCCTTGATGGTATTTGCCTTGACTTTGGACTTTCAGATGTTTTAGTTGGGCAAAATGCAATCTATAGATGAGGAACAATAAAGAACTTAAAGCACTTAAGAGTTATGCTTGAAACTCTGCAAAGCCAAAAAAAGTGCTGAATCTCTAAATTACCTTTGCATCTTTCCCAAGCAATTTAAAGGCGTCTGATTCAATTCAGTGGGGAGATTCAATCACATTTCTTTTAAGTGAATCATCTCTTTCAAGTTTCACATAATCATTTTAGGCAAAACAGTGCTTATTTTCAAGATCAGAGCTGATTTGTTTTCTTACCTAGAACAGTATTTTAGTTCGGAAAACATGTATTTCTGACTTCTTGGTAGCTTATGGTGAGATTTATGATGTAAAGTGGCAGAGAACAGAACAAATATGGAAAATTAAATCTCCTCAGCTCTGATGAGTCCTGGTACAATTTGTATGATCAGGAAGACAGAGCAATGAATAAAAAAAGGTATTTCTTTAAAAAAAACTATGCTACAATTTGCCACTTGTTGAGAATGATGATTTCAGTAAACCGGCAGATATAATGTTTCCAGGTGATGAAATAATGCCAAAATATGTATGCAGACATTATAAAAGAAGTTATTTATTGCACTGCAAAAAAAAAAAAGTATATGGTTGCTATTTGAAATCAGTTATAAACTTTCTAAGCTTTAAAAGAGGACAATTAGAATAGAATAGAATAACAGAGTTGGAAGGGACTTTGGAGGTCTTCTAGTCCAACCGCCTGCCCAGGCAGGAAACCCTACACCACTTCAGACAAATGGTTATCCAACATCTTCTTAAAAATTTCCAGTGTTGGGGCATTCACAACTTCTGCAGGCAAGTTGTTCCACTTATTAATTGTTCTAACTGTCAGGAAATTTCTCCTTAGTTCTAAATTGTTTCTCTTCTTGATTAGTTTCCACCCATTGCCTCAGGTGCTTTGAAGAATAGTTTGACTCCCTCTTCTTTGTGGCAACCCCTAAGATATTGGAACACTGCTATCATGTCTCCCTTAGTTCTTCTCTTCATTAAACTAGACATACCCAGTTCCTGCAATCGTTCTTCATATGTTTTAGCCTCCAGTCCCCTAATCATCTTTGTTGCTCTTCTCTGCACTCTTTCTAGAGTGAAATTCAATAAGTATAGACTCAATGAGTATAAACTGAAGTCCAAACAACGATGACAAAATTTCCCCAGAACTTTGAAGATTCTTAAAGAATTGTTTGGGCTTTCTTTCTAGGTATGTAACCTCAATATAAATCCTGCAAATGCTGAAAATATTGCAGTCGCCATTGAAAATTCTCTTAGAATTCATTCATTATTTGAATATATGTTTTTGGTTTAGACTTAGGGAAAGATTGCTCCAACTATGCAAAATACTACTTCAGTTACTAATGCATTTTAACTAATCCCAATTACTAACCTTTTTAAGGCTTTAGAATGTATGCTGAGTTGGAAGTAAGAGGAACAAGAAATGGAAAATGTCTATTTCTGATTCCGAAATAAAGGCAAGAAAGTTTTTGTATATGGATCTATTGAAAAGATACACATTTTGCTTGAAGGAGAGAGAGATTTATATCTCCAATGTCACCATTATTTGTGATTCTGGCCAGAGTTTAATCATTTCCAAAGAAGCAGAAATATATACACAGATACACACAGTTGTGGGGTAGATCATCCAGCTCTGATGCTTTAGTTAAACATGATGTTGTTTATTCATACTTGCTTGTTTTCTTTCTTTGATACACACCATTGGCCTGCAATTTTTATACAGTATATATCCTGTCTTCAGAATAATTGGACAAAATGTTCCTCCAGTTTAGAGGATGGCAGGAACTCTAGGAAGTGTGCATAGTTTATTTGGGTCAGGATTTCAAAACCATAGAAGCCTCCAGGGTACTTATGTCACGGGAAGCTTGGTTATGGGAAACATCATTTTTAACAGTGGAAAGTTTTTTTAAAAAAAGATTTTACATCTGTAGGCAACAAATGTGGTTTTAGTAAATAATGGTACATTTCAGCCCTGGGTGTCATGGCTAAAATCGGCATTTGAGCCCAGGCCTAAAAAAGAATAAAAGGATTAAAAGGTGCTGTTCATTTGATATTTCTATGGATTTCACAAATTTTATATTTCAGTAGAAAATGTTTTGGAAAGAGAACAATGTCCTATGGCCGTGATGGTGAACCTATGGCACGAGTGCCACAGGTGGCACGCATAGTCATACCGGTGGGCACGTGGGCTCAACTGATTTTCGGGCCTTCTGGGCCCACCAGAAGTAGGGAAACAAATGGGACTTCCGGTCCCACTGGAAGTTGGTAAACAGGATGTTTCCTGCCTCCGGAGGACCTCGGGTGGTGGTGGGGAAGGCCCGTTTTTCTCTCTCCCCAGCTTACAGAGCCTTTCTAGGAGTCTGGGGAGGGCAAAATGGTCTTTCCCACTCTCGGAGGCACTCTGGAGGCTGAAAACAGCCTATTTGCCAACTTCCAGTGCCACTGGAAGTTGGCAAACTGGCCGTTTCTGGCCTCCAAAGGGCCTCCAGGGAGGTGGGGAAGGCTGTTTTTGTCCTCCCCAGACTCCTAGAAAGGCTCTGGAGGCTGGAGAGAGCAAAAAATGGGCCTACCATGTCACTGTGTGCCAGAAGCGGGGGGAGCATGAGCGGGTCATGTGCGCATGCACTGGGGCAGGGCACATAGAATTATGGGTGTGGGCACAAACGCACGCGACCCCCCTACTCCTGGCACATGATGCCAAAAAGGTTAGCCATCACTGCCCTATGGAGTCAGAGTGGATAGAAACTAAAAGTGAAATCTTTCATTAGCCCCTGACTATCAGTGATAGATCAGCAATGTGTCAAACTTCCATGATTTAAATAAAAGGAAGAAGAAAAAAAATAAAGATCTTTTCTGCTAAACTCTTTTAGTTTTGTGCATTCAGGTAAATGTATGATTTCTGGTGACTGCTTGGACAAGTCCCTGCTGTTTTCTTGGCAAGGTGTCCAGAAATTGTTTGCCACTGCCTCCTTCCTAGGGCTGAGAGAGAGTGACTGACCCAACATTACTCAGCTTCTTTGTGTCTAAGGCAGAACTAGAGCTACCGTCTCCTGGTGCCTGATGCCTTCATGCTTTCATCAAATCAACTTTTTTTCTTTTAAACTAGGCTGCTAAAAACCAGGAGGAAGGGAAGGGATAAATATATTTGTTTGTCAAAGATACTAATATTGTAAACATATTTATATATTTTTACGTAAAGCAAATAATAAATCACCTTAAACAGGTGTGCTGGATGGCTACCTTTGGACACAATAACAGCAGAAAAATAATTATGTTTTACTATTCCTCTTATTATGGGATTCCTAATGGGGTCTCTTACTTGTGTTCAGATGGCTTCACCATTTTGCCCTTCTTCAATATCATTCTAGTGTCTCTTCTGGTTTCACCACCCAGATTGATTTGGAAAATCTATTTTTATAAATCCTGCTGCATGAACCACTTTTTTTCCAACCAGACGTAATGTTCAGGTTCTATCTAAGGGGCTCAAATCATCTTGGTGGAAATGAGCCTCTTTAGACTCTTCATAAAATGAAAAGTTTTGATGGCTGAAAATATCAAGCTTTGGTCAAGTAAGAAAAGTAAACCTCTTTGAGGCAAGCCTTCTTTCCCATAAATCAAAACATCCATAAGACCTTTCTGCCAAAACAGCCTGTATTCTGGGAATGTGGTGAGTGGAATGGCTGGGGTTTGCTTTATGTATATTCAATTAACATTTGCAGTCACAGCTGACCTGCTAGTTGACCCTACAGCCAATGTTTTGCTTTGGTCCCACAGATGCTGCTTCCTGTTCCAGCGTATTGTATTTCTTGAGAATCACATGCAAAGAAGGGAAACACAGCAGCAATGAATCTAATAATATAGCTCAGAAAGTTGGCTTAAGGTTCCTTTGCCATAAAATAAAACATATATGAGACAACCTCTATCTGCAACTCTAGTAAGGAGTCCTGTCTGTGTACTAAACAGACTTTGCACAGTTAGGTAGAGCCCTTGTGTGTTCTGTCCTCACCTACTAATAGCTAAGACATTCCAACATTCACATTGACCTACAACCATCCTATGAACCCCTCAGAATTCAAATCAACCACTCAGCCAATCAGAGACAGTACCAACCCTCAATCAACCCATGCAAATCCCCCAACCAGCACTTCACCTCTCAATGATCCTGACCTGACATAACCTCCCCATCACAAGACCTACCACAAGAACCTCACTTGACACACTCAAATGTGACCCACCACAAGACTTCCACCTGACGTGACCTCACTATCACAAGACCTATTCACCACATGAAGCCCACAGAATACTGACATGCCCTAAATTCTGCTGAAGATGTACTCTTGCCTGGTAATGAAATGTTCAGAAACCAACTGTCAGGTCCCCATAGATCCCTATTGGGATGCTGCCATTTTGGTGGGGTGGGGGCTTGGTGACATTTTATGAGATTTTCAAATCTCTGGCCTTTTCTTTATTTTGATGTATCTTCCTGGACTAGGTAGGAAGGAGGGAGGCTTGGGGCCATCTGTTTTTTCTCAGCTCAGGGAGAACGAGCAAGTGGTGCCTGAAAACAACTTATCACCTTCTCAGTTTGAGGTTCCCATAACAACTTCACATCTGTGTATTGGGTCACCTCAGACTGGCAGAGGAGAAGGGTTTCTACAATGTTTAACCTAACAATTTTGAGCGGGAACTTCAGATCCTGCCTATTCTTCTTGCTATCACTAACTCCCAATAAAAGTCCCTTTTGAAATGCTGCCTGTTTCAAGAGTTCTGCTTTCTTGAGGGGATAGGAAAGGCAAGTCCTTACACCAACCCAAAAAGTTGGAGAATGAACCTCCACCTTCATCCTACACTCGAGCTACAAATATTCACCACTATTGCAAACATTCCATGTACTTCTGAATGTTCATATCTTATGATTCTGCTGAATAACAAAGACCCTCCTGGAGAATAGTAAAACTTTGAACAGAATTGAGGAATGTGTTGTTAACTAGCATATTCCCTAGGCTTGCTAACATTGTAAATCTGTAACTGGCAATAAAAGGCAGACCACACTCTTTCCCTTCTACTAATATTTATTTAAATCATACTATTAAAGTGTGCCGAGCTGTTTCTTCAGACTCTATCAGACTAGAGCCTCTTAGCCAAAGTGGAGGGTGGTGGCTTATAACACTGTTCTGTAAAAGTTTAAAATAACATTTGCAGACTGTAAAAATATAGGGTGCAATCCAATTGTCATTAAGCATTTCGAAATCCATTTGATTTCAGTAGGAAAGTTGTACTTATTTTCCCTGGATGGATGGCATTAAGGACTGGATTGTTCCCATAACATTACTCAAACTGCCAGGGTTCTTTCATGTTGGGCATTCTATTGATAACAAGGCTAGGGAGTCAATAGAGAATAAAAAGTTAGATGGTTATCTCTTCTCCATTCCTTTCTTCCTTTGCCGTATATTTTAAATATCCTGCTAGAAAGAAATTGGGGTGGTTTGCTCCTTATGGATACAAGGCAAGACTATTACTTGACAGCATAATCCTGCTGCCTTTGATATGGGCAGAAAAGTTTGGATTTCCTTTTTCCAATGTGCAAGATGACTAATGATTTCAGTTCTTAAAAAAACAATCAAGTTGGGAGAACCTTGAAAAGCAAAATGCTTCAGAAGATGCTTAAAACTGGAAACCTGCCAGAGAGAACAGGAGCAACTTGATTCTATTACTAGACTCAAAGATCATTAGTCATGGATTAGGATCAGAGGTGGTATTCACCCGGTTTGGGCAAACTGGTAGCAGCGACTGCGGGTGGGCCTGCTGGGTGGGCCTGCCGGGCGGGCCCCACCCACCTGCTCACCCACCTGCCCACCCACCTCCCCACCCAGGCAAAATGCTGTCCTATTTAGTCATGTTTTCAAGGCCGGGCACATGTGCGCAGGGCGAACTGGTGGTAAGAATATGTTAAACCCACTGCTGATTAGGATACTGGGTTCACACTCTTCTCTTTCACAGTAACAACAGAGGACTGAAGATATCCTCGTTCTCCCTTCTGCCACTCCAAGTTGGGCTGGTGAATATAGGCATATAAACAAAGTATGTGCGATAAATATTTTACTGTAGATTACAAATTGAAAGTGTGTGTTAACATCATCCTGATACTGTAGTGATTAACCCCGTGCCAATTTTAAAGTAAAAAAAAATGAATGCTATTGTTTTCTGATCTATTTTGTCAATCGGGTGTGTGCTTTCATTTTGAACACAATTTGATTTCTCAATTCCAGCCCAAATTAGTGTTCCTTCAAAAAAAAAAAAATGAATTTGTATCTGAACCCTTTTGAAGCTTTGCATATGAATTTCAAATTTGTAGAGATGCTAAAGTATGGGGAAAATGTGTGCAAAAATAAACATTGTTTCTCCATCTCTAAAGTTAGGGGCAGGGAAAAGAATAAAGGAGGAACTGTAGTTTTTGGACCAACGGGTATATCTTCTAACCAGAGTGTTGCCTTTATAAGCATCCTCCACTCACAATTCTTTGATTGTGTGGGGGAGGATATTGATGTAATAGATTGTTTTAATTCAAAGCTCTTCATTTGCTTTATCACCCAAGAGCATGGACATTAAAATGATTTTATTGGAAACTGTAGATATGGATGGGCATAGCAATCCAGCTAACCCTCTATTCAGGAAATCTGAATTATGGCAAATCAGGGTAGACTGTTTAATTTATTGAATCAGTGTCTATACTGAATATTGTAGCCATCACAGAATCCTCTTTCTACTGTAGAATGGTGGGATTTAGAAATGAAAAATAACGTGGTGGCTCACTGGCTAAGATTGAGCTTGTCGATTGAAAGGTCGGCAGTTCAGGGGTTCAAATCCCCAGTGCCGCATAATGGGGTGAGCTCCCGTTACTTCTCTCAGCTTCTGCCAACCTAGCAATTTGAAAGCATGTAAAAAATGCAAGTAGAAAAATAGGGACCACTTTGGTGGGAAGGTAACAGCTTTCCATGTGCCTTTGGCATTTAGTCATGCCGGCCACATGACCACAGAGATGTCTTTGGACAGCGCTGGCTCTTCAGCTTTGAAATAGAGATGAGCACCACCCCCTAGAGTCAGGAACAACAAGCACATATGTGCGAGGGGAACCTTAACCTTTTAAAACTTATTTGCTCAATGTAAGATGGAATATATAATATGCACATGCCTTTTAGCAATGTACAGTGTTTTTACTGTACCAAATAATTCTGTTCTGAGTCAATTAGTGCTGATATTTCCACCAGGAACTTATTGAATGTTTGGATTTATGAAACGGAGCCTGAAAGGTGAGCTACTGAGCATAGTCACTATGACAATAAATAGTAGCTTTATGATCGTCAGATGTAATCCTAAATACAGGAGCAGTAAAAATTAGAAGATTTTTTTAAAAAGCCAATGGTTTGTTTGTTTGTTTATTTATTTATTTATTTATTTATTTATTTATTTATTTATTGGTTCGATTTATATGCCGCCCTTCTCTGGAGACTCAGGGCGGCTTACAATGTGTTAAGCAATAGCCTTCATACTTTTGTATATACCTGCTTAGTAGGGCTTTCGGCCCCCCCAAGCGGTGTTCTTTTTTATACAAAGTCAGCTTATTGCCTCCACAATTCAGGTCCTCATTTTACCTACCTCAAAAGAATGGAAGGCTGACTCAACCTTGAGCCTGGTGAGATTCGAACTTGCAGTAATTGCAGGCAGCTGGTGCTACTTAACAGCACTTTAGTCTGCTGCGCCACCAAGGCTCTTGTAGCATTGACTACATTTTTAAAAATCACATTCCTTCTTCAGGGAAAGTTATTCCTATCCTTTCCAGTGTGAATTATCCGGAATAGTGATGGTGATGAAAGAACCACTGTGATATTCTGACAGAGCAGCAGTATTGCTATGATGGGATATACAATCTCTTGGGACATTTTAGGAATCTTGCCTCTATGGTATTGCAGGGCAAGCCCTACAAAGGAGTGCAGCAACTATTCAATATCAAGAAGCACCAGGTGGACAGAGTGACTATTCCTTCAACATCAGAAACTATCATGGTTGGGTGCAACAGAGAATCTTGTATCTTATTCAGCTGTCAATGGTAAATTTGACTTCTGAAGTAGAAATGGCAGAGAAATATCATCTTGTTCTTCACCTCAAACAATCAAATGTCTTGTTCTGCCCCCAGAACACTTTTGTAAAATATGTTTAGCAGCATTTCCAAATTGTCTGGAAGCTACAATTTTGAGGGATCTTATAAGCCTGAAATGCTTTTATCACCTCATAGGCCAAATTAAATCCAGAGCAGTTGTTTTACTTGTAAGAAATTCAGAGGAGCAGGAGATGCTGAGGAAGTATTTAGTTGCGGATTCGGGTCTCCAGACTTCATTGCTTTTCTGCTAACAGAACATTATGTACATGGTCATTAGGACAAAAATATGCTAACAATGAATTGAAGCAAATCTGAACTGCAAATTAGCCAAACAAAATTTGATATTCCCATTGGAAATACTCTATGAAATCCCTACTATGGGACAATGCTACAGCCAAGTGCAAAATTTAATATTACACTTATGATTGGCTGGGGAATTCTGGAAGTTGTAGTCCATACACTTTAAAGTTATCAAGGTTGAGAAACATTGGTTTAGATAGTTCATCTTCATATCTTTTCAGAGCAATGTGTACAACTCTTCTACTTTCTCATGTTAACCATGTGCACCTCCTGAACTGGTGGAGAAAGAATCTAGATTCTCCAAGAATGCTGATTCATGTCTGGCTAAATTGCATAATGCAATTTCCTAAAAAAAAAAAAGAGAGAGTATATATTTGAGGTCAAAAGGGACTGAGAGGGATGGATTCTATCCAGTTGAATGAATGGGAGAAATTCCTTTCTAGCACTTAAAGAGTTTTGCTGTGAGATCTACTGCATAAGGAGAAAGCAGATGAATCCATATGCAGAGAGGTTAATCCTTACAGAATGCTCCACAACTGCATGTTTTTGCAAGCTGAACGTTTGTTCCCATATTTTGTTGGCAGTTAGAAGATGATTGTTAGGTGCCTCTAGCAGTAGGGGGAGGTGTAAGATAAATAGTGGGCTGTAGTAGGCTGGCAACTCAGTGAAGGGAAGCGGCCACACAATGTGAGAAAAATGTGGCTGGAAACGCTTAAGAAAAGATTTTGTTTTAAATGCGTGGATTGAGAAAAGCCTGGTAGCCAAAAAACAAAGCAGCCAGAAAGCTAAATGCATGCAGCTGAAAACCTTAAACAATTCAGATGGAAGACATGAGTAAAGGCCAGGAGAGCATTAACAAAACCAGGCTCTCCTCCAGGGCTTAATCGGAGCCAGTAGGATTGAGAAGGCCTTCGCCCAGGAACCAGTTCTTGACTGTTTTAAAAGAGTCAGCTACGGTCCCCAGATGTACAAAGTCATCAGAAAAAAGAGTGTAGCTTGGAGGCTGCTCCTTCTTCTGTTCTTGGGCATCTTTGGAATGTTAGGAAATTGCCTTGTGCTGAACCAGGTCTTTTAGTCAAAATGTGTGATGTGATTGCAAAGAAGGCAAAGGCCATTTTAGGCTGCATGAACAAGTTTAATTTCCAAGTCATGGAGAATAATTATTCCATTTTATTTTACTTTAGTCAAATCCTATCTCAAGCACGGTGCCTAGTATGGCTACTCCACTTTAATAAGGATTTGGAACAAGTCCAGAAAGAAGCAAAAAAGGAGATCGGGGAAGTACAAACTAGGAGGATTGAAGAAGCTAGTTAGGTTTAGCTTTGGAAAAGATGACCTCCCTTGTCAGAGGAGTGGCCATCACATAATATAAAACCTTTGCCAGACCTCTACTTGAATACTACTCACCTGCCTGGAACCCTCACTGTATTTCAGACATCAATACATTAGAGAGGGTCCAGAGCAGGGGTGGGTTCTACTTACCTTTACTACCAGTTTGCAATGGGGCCACGCGGGCACTCTTCTGCGCATGCGCTGAAGCATTTTGGTGATGTCGGGGTCGGTGGCAGAGCCTCCCGCCGGTTTTACTACCGGTTCTATAGAAGCGGTGCACACCACTGATCCAGAGATATTTTACTTGAAGAATACTCAAATCTTCTGCTCGAAATAAAATTACCTATCCCACCAGGCTTGAAATTTTAGGTCTGTATAGCGTTGAATTACGCTGTCTATGTTCTGACCTATGCTTAGTTTATAAGATTATTTACCAAAACGTTCTACCTGTAAATGAGTACTTTAATTTCAACCGTAATAACACAAGGGCTATCAATAGATTCAAACTTAATGTAAATCGCTTTAATCTTGATTGCAGGAAATATGACGTCTGTAATAGAGTAATAAATATCTGGAGCACTCTACCTGACCCTGTTGTTAGTCTCTCTAATCCCCATACCTTTTACCTTAAACTGCCTACCGTGGACCTTTCATGTTTCTTAAGAGGTCCCTAAGGAGGCGTGCATAAGTGCACCGGCGCACCTACCGTCCCTGTCCTACTGTCCCCATTTATATGTAATCATTCTATGTGTTTATGGCTATGTTTTGCCTATTTATATCCTTTTATTGGTGTCAATTATTTTTTCATGTGTCCATGTGTATGTCTACACTGTTACTTGTTTCCTTATATTTGTTGACAAATTATTATTATTATTATTATTATTATTATTATTATTATTACTATTATTTATTTATTTATTTATTTATTTATTTATTTATTTATTTATTTATTTATTTATTTATGCATGCCGCCCTTCTCCGGAGACTCAGGGCAGCTTACAATGCATTAAGCAATAGCCTTCATACTTTTGTATATTTTATACAAAGTCAGCTTATTGCCCCCACAAACCGGGTCCTCATTTTACCCACCTTAGAAAGGATGGAAGGCTGAGTCAACCTTGAGCCTGGTGAGAATTGAACTCGCAGTAATTGCAGGCAGCTGGATGTTAAATGCTGCCTTAGTAGGAGGCATTAGCCTCCTACGCCACTCAGGCTCCTGATGTAGGTTCTAGAAAGGCAGATTAAATGTTTAAGAAAAATTCTCAACAGTAAGAGCATTTGGATGTAAAGCCGGTTACTCAGAGGTATGGTAAGTTTGGATCATTCACAGAGAAGTTATCAAGCTCATCTCTCTGGACTACTCAGAGTCTAGATGGCCCTTTGCTTCTATGTTTCTAAATATCAGCTTTTGGGATATGAGGAACTAAAATTCATATTTTCCCCATCTAGTTTGGGGAAGATTGAACTACCTGATTGGTGGTGTTTCCTCATGCTTTTAGACTTCTTTCTCATTTCTTCATTGGATATAAGCAACTGAAACAGGTTTTCTGTTTAGGGTACAAACAGAAAACACCAAGGGGCCTTGTGTCTATGGAATCCCAAAGGTGCTTTTTCAAGAGGCAGCTGGACTTTCTGGTTTTTCTTTGAAGTTTCGCTTCTCACCCAAGAAACTTCTTCAACATCCATTCCCCTCTGGATGCTGGGGAATGGAAGGATTTATACTCCTTGCAGAAAGCTGGTCATTTGCATTCTTTTAGCAAGTTGTTAAGGCAACCTGGAGGTTTACCAAGGGGTCTTGCATGCATAACTTTTGCTTGTGGTCTGTTACTGAGCTATGACCATTGCAAAACAGAACAATCAATACCAAGATAAGGCTTAAACCTTAGCCCATTTCTTTTTTATATATTGGCCACACTTTTCTTCTTTTTCTGCAAATCAAGTATCTGGGATTTGCAAATCAAGTATCTGGGATAGGCCCATTTTTTCACCCGCCCCAGGCTCCAGAGGCTTTCTAGGAGCCTAGGGAGGGCGAAAATGGCTTCCCCCCCCCCGCCGGAGGCCCTCCGGAGGCCAGAAATGGCCCATTTCCCGACTTCCAGTGGGCCCAGAAAATCAGCTAGCTGGCATATGCATGCGCGCTGGAACTGAGCTAGGGTGTTCTGTCCCCGTCTCCCACACGCACAAACACCCACCCCAAAGGGTTAAATAATTGTTCCAAAACAGTCAAAGGTTCGTTATCAAAACTTGGCAGCAACGCAGCAGCTGCCTGCCAAGAGCTTTTACTCCAAGAAGGAGGGGTTGTTCCTCCACCAGATAACACAAAAATACAGACAGTTTGAAGTAGTCCAGTAACAGAAACCCACAACAGATGAGGCGTTGTTCATCCAAAAGTGCAAGTGACTTGCCAGAGTTTTTGCTTTGTCCATCACAGAGCTGGAATGGCCATCACCCTCCCTTATATAGCCTGTGGGATGTGGTCCAGTGACTCAGCTCAATCTCTGGCATGCCTCCTCATCTGCTGTGACCATTTAGCACGCCGACGCTGGCGTGGATCCAGATGTCTCCCTCATCACTCTCCGACAGATCGGAGACACCTGGCTCCTGGCCAATCTCCTCTCCTTCGGCCGACACCTGAGGAATTGCCAGAGAGGAGGGGCCGGGAGAGGGAGGCCTGGCCGGCTCCTCTCCTTCATGTTCGGAGCCTTCTTCCTCCGATACGATGGGCTCGGGGGTCGGAGCCACAACACTGGGCAACGCTCGCATACTCACAGATATGGCTCCACGTGCCACCTGTGGCACGCGTGCCATAGGTTCGACATCATGGATTTATGCCCTTCATCCGTGATGGCGAACCTATGGCATGAGTTCCAGAGGTGGCACACAGAGCCCTCTCTCTGAGCACTCGCGCCGTTGCCAGCTGCTCTTCTGGTTTCTGGCATGCACATACTGGCAAGCTGCTCTTCAGGTTTCCGATGCTCCGGCACATGTTCTGGTTTGGGCACTCGGTGCCGAAAAGGTTCGTCATCACTGCCCTACATCATACATATCAAGTTTTATTTATTACATTATTTTTAATTTATTGCAATATCGTACATACCATAAATCACAAATGAAGTTTTATTTTCTGGTCTTGGGACTTAGTTAATGGGTATTGAGATTGGCAGCTCTGCTCTTTAGAACAAATTGGAGAGCACATTATATCGCATTTATACTTAGAGAGGTCACAGGAGATGATTTGCAGGTGAACATGTTGCACTCTAAGAATGCTAAATCCCAGGTCTGCTAGTTGCATCCTGTCTACCCAACTGTTGCTATACTGAACATGGATGTCTTTGCTTCTCTTAATACAAACACAGCTGCATGGTATTTCTGGTGCTGTTTCCACCATCTCAGGGGAAATATTTTGGCAGCATTGGAATAGTGACCCAGAAACATACTTCCTGTGTAGTGTTTAAAATATATTTGGGATGGAATGTTCTTTGAATGTGAAACACAAGCAATACTTGATTAAAAACAATTTTGATTTTTAAATGAGTGTGTACATTTAAATAAAATTGACAGTGATCAGGAACATTAAAGATGATGGTCAAGGTTGAGTGTGGTTTTTAAATTCACTTCTGATTAGGATTTATTGCTATTGCAGTAAAAATGCATTTAAGTTTACAATCCATGGCATTAAACTTCATTGTAATGACTAAACTTGTAGCTTTTTCAGATGCAATAGGAATCTTAAGCTATTATAGTTCTTTAACTCCCTTCAGTGCATAGAGAAAACATTCCTCACTTAAGACAATAAACTAAACTTTGGATAGGATCTGAAAAATTCATGAAATGCTTGATATGAAATCATATTTACCTAGATTTCTTTCATTGGAACCTTATCTTGCTATCCCCTTTACTTAAACCTTTTTAGGTTGCTTCTATTCCTTCTTTTTTAATTTTTTTAAAAATATACATCAATATCAATAGATGAGCAGTGGGGCATCTGGGTATCATTCATCTGAATACAAGTAGTAATGATAGTATTAATGTTATTTGTTAATTATTCTTATGTAATTATAATGATATTCTTATACATATTTGTATTAAAATATAAGTCTACATTATTTAATTGATCAACATTTTAGTCCCCCATTCTAATAACAATAACAATATCATTAGAACGTACATAGTATCACCATCTTTCAACTTGTAATCTTTATATCTAGCTACTACTTCTAATATATTATGTAAAAATATGCTTAATAATATTCCCCCTATTTCTTGTGCCTGCCTCTATTCTAGCTCCTAGTAAAGCCAGTCTTGTGTTATACAACATTGCCTCTATCCTTCATCTCTTGCCCGTTTTAATATTTCAATTTGTATTCGTTTTTTGACTTGCCTCCCAAATTCCTCCCTTCTTCTCTATCTACATCTTTCCTGTTTAATTTAAGTATTTCTTCCATCTAACTATCTTTTGTAGCCAAACCTCCAGAGGATCTGCCCAACTCTCCATTTTCTTTTCAAAGATATCTTTCTGTTTATCTAGTATTAATTTTCATCTTTTGGTATGTATTTTCCCTGAATTGCTTCATAAGTTTTTATTACCTTCTCCCTCTTATCTTCTTGTTTTGTTTGTTTGTTTAGCTCTGTCTTTTCCCTTGGTATCTCCATTGTCTCCTCTATTTCCTGGGCTTTTTTATCATTATACATTATCCCTTGTGGAACACTTTCTAACTTCCCATTTATGTTATTCATTAAGTCCATTATCTCCCTGTGGTTCCTTGTCATAGTACCCTGAATGCTTTGAAAATTGCCACCAATTCTTTTTGCAACCCACTTATTTCCCCCTGCTGAAACATCTTGCCTTCTTTTTTGATAAGTCCAAATATCGCTCAGTAATCTGTCAATAGATTCTATCACTGCCCCAGAGTCTCAGTTATTTTTGCCCTCAGAAAGTCAATTTGGAAACCATTCACTCAGTCCTGGTGTTGCTCCTCCGGAAATACAGTAATATGGTTCTTTATGTCCTACAGTTAGTCAATTTAGCTCTTTTTAGGTAATCCAGGAAAATTTCCAAATGTCTCCTTAAGTCCCCGCTATAACTTCATTCATAACTCCTGATATTTAAAAGTCACTTTACTTAGATGTCTACCATATTTTCAGTGTTAGATTTCCAGTAGTCATGGAATAAATAAGTATAATGCAATGGATAGCACAACAGTGCTCCAGGTGTTATTTTCATTTTCTCCTCTGTTTTATCAGTATTTTTGTCAAGATTGTAAGGATGCAATTATTCCATTCACCAGTAGATGGCACCTTCAGATTAACTTCAACATTGCATAGGTTCTAACAAGTTTCATTTGTATTTATTCAAACAAATAATAAAAATTCTGACAAGTAATTCTAGCATTTTAAAATGCCTTATTGCCAATAAAAATTAAAGATCCAATCTTTCTGTATTTTTAAAGGTTTTGCATTCTCTTCTTAATATCTTTTTATATATAATTGTTTGCCACTTAAACAAACTCTTCAAAGAGTCCCTTTTCCAGAGTTTATTTTCTTTAGGGTAGGTTTCAAGTAGAAAAAAAAAGTCACCTGACCCAGTTCCAGTCACTGTTCACACACCACTCCAGCACAGTCTTTGTTTCTTCGACTGCCCCAGCTTCACGGCAGCCATAATGGCTGCCTCTCCTCTTCATCGTTGGATGAGAGGGAATTAGCCCTGGATCAAGCGGGAGAGCCGCTGCTCTCTGCGACATGCAGGGCACCCCTCCACTCTTCGTCACTCCTATAGGATGACTTTAGCCCCTTAGTCAGCCCTGCAAAGAAGGGATTCAGTGCGGGTTCGCGGAGCCCCACTTTTCATGTCTGATAGCACCGCAATGTCAACTGGAAGTCTGCTTCTATTCCTTCTTGATATTGGAACATTGAAACAACAGGATTTAAAATGCCACCCATATTTAGAAACATAAGATTCCCAGGTTATATAGTTAAGATGTAAATGTTTTGGAAATGACATGTTCCTTCCATTTTGTTGAATGTAATCATGACATGCTCTTCAATACAGGAAGCCAGGGATATGTGATTTCCAGGGTATCTAATTTCCCAGAAATCTTTGTAATCTATATGAGATTAGTAATTTATATTTTGAATTAAAACATAATGTCAGAGATATGTCATCTTTCATAATACATTTGAGCATTCAGTGCTAAAATACTTGTATTCCAAACCAGGGATTAACATTACCTGAATCAGAGTCATTGAGTGTCAGGTTCCCCTTAATGGCAATGGATTCTCAGAGCAGCAATCCCAGGAATATAAATGTGCAGTGAGCATTAATGTTTGAGTGTGACAGGGTAAAGACAAGAACTCTGTTAAAGGAGAGACATGGGAGAAAGGATCTTGGATCCGATGCAGGAGAAAAATATAAGTTCTGTTTCAGCCTCAAATCACTTAATCACTATCAATTATTTGTAATAGTTACCCCTATAGAATTAGAGTACAACTTTAGTTCCTAGATATTTATTCCAGTCTATGGAATAATCTATGAGACTAATTTACACTTGCCTTGGAGACTCTGACATCAGGAATTTGCCTGGGGGTCCTGTTATTTTATAGATCTAGAGACCTGAAATTCATACCAACAAAATGTGCAGTTTACACAAAATCAGTGATTGTCCTCATGTTCTTACAACGTTTGCTTCTTTACTGGATTTCTAGGCTGCCCAATTCCAGAATGACTCTGCATGGTTTCACAAGTTACAATATCCATTGTCTGAGGGACAATCACATCATAAGGCCTGAGGTAAAAATAACTTTCTAAAGATAGCTTGAAGTTGGGCAAGATGGGAACCATAAAAATCCTTGATGCGATGCAACAGAGAAAACCCATTTCCTTGGTCTCACTAGATGGCATTACATAATTAGTAGGATTCAAAGCAAACCAATTATGTTGGAACATATTAAATGGTCAACTGGCAGCCCCTCAAATATCTAGGCTGCATGCCATGTATAACTTTACAGATGATAACCAGCACCTTGAATTGTACTCAGACGCCAAATGGCAACCAACGTAGCTCACATAACAGGGATGTGTATGTTCACAGAATAGGAAACTGACTTTTTTGGATTCCTCCTGGATATAATATCTAGAAGGCACTAGACTTCCATTAATTTCAGATTTCAGTGATAGACTCAAATACAGCCATAGTCTATATTGTTTTTAGGTCAGCACTCTTTTGCCTGTGTTGCTTGCAAGAATCAATTTGTCATAGTGATGCATAATAATGACTGTTCCCATGAATAAGGGTAAAGGTGAGAGAGAGTGCTTTTTTCTATTTTTTGCTTTTAGAAATATGCCAGAAGGTAGTAGGTGGTTATGAAAACATTACAGATCCCCTGGTTTGTATTTTCATTACTAGCCATCCATCACGTTCCTGATAGGAAACATTCCAGGTTTCATTTAGTAAATCAGATAGGTAGCAACCACGTCCTGCCGCCAATGAAATGCCCCCAATTCTGGGTAATGTATAGCTGTATTCTTCAGGAGTTTGGCAACTATCCAAATAGCTGGGTGAGTTATTTTGAATCATGAAGACATTTCCAAGAAATTCAGAAATGATTCACAATCTCTTCCCACAAAAGTCTAAAGTCATGCTATTCTTCACTCAACAAATGTTAGTTAAGACACTCTTTTGTTTAGGAAGGGTTGAACTATTTGCAGTTCTTCTGACAAAAGACAACAGCAAGTTTATTTCTCTCTCACTGACTTTATCTCTGAATGCAAGACAGCTCTGTGGCTATTAGTCATTGAGTAAAAAGCATGTGGTCTGCATATTGAGACTTCAGATATTACTTAATGGGTGTTATCTCTTAATATTGTCATTTAAGTCTAATGTGAGAAAATGAATCCAAGCACAGGAAGCTCTGGGATAAAATTTGTTGATAAATGATGATTGTCCTTGACTTGGCTTGTTTCAGAAACTAATAACTGAAACAACTATATATGGTTTTGAGATAGTAGATTAATGGTCACATCTTTCTTTCCAAAGTTAATAGTTTTAGTTGCTCAGAAAGTCCTAATCTTATCAGTTCTCCGGTTCATCATTTTTACCCACCAACTTTGGATTCTCTTTCCATATTTTAACAATATATATTCATTTTACCTCATGTTTTTTATTTTCCAAACATTATATCATTGCAGCAGATAGAATGGCCTGTAAACCATAATGAAAATGATAGCAAAAGAAGATATTGCTTTTGTATGTTTTATTTGACAACAATTTTTGTGATTTAGAAATATACCTTAAGAGGCAAATCTATTTAAGGATCTTGTGATCTATTTCTTTCTTAGTCTGCCAGCTAGGAGTAATTCTAAGGTCTCTATCCCTTTTCAGATTTTGGACTGGATGACCTTTAAATAAAAAATGCCTTTAAATAAAAAATAGAATCTTATAGAAAATATATTACTTTAGCTGCAAGCGAGAACTGTTTTTGATCTTGGTCTCAATTAACAAGATGAAAACCAACTTTCAACCAGACATCCTTGAATGTACATTATTGATTGATTGATTGATTGATTATGTGCCATCTAGTTGTTTTCTACTCCTAGTGACAACAGAGATATTTTCTCCATGACAATCTGTCTATAACTTGTTCTTTCAAATCTCGCAATGGTGCATTTTGCATTGTAACCACGGTTGTTGCTATATTAGAATTAGAATTCTTTATTAGCCAAGTGTGATTGGTCACATAAGGAATTTGTCTTTGGTGCATATGCTCTCAGTGTACATAAAAAGACAAGATACACTTGTCAAGAATCACAGGGCACAACACCCAATGACAGTCATACGGTACAATAAGCAATCAAATCATACTGGGAAACGATCAATATCAATATAAATTGCAAGGATACAAGCAACAAAGTTACAGTCATGCAGTCACAAATGGGAGTAGGTGGGTGACAGGAATGTTGCCAAGTCCAATAGCAATAGTAATGCAGCCTAATGTGAATAGTTTGACAGTGTTGAGGGAATTATTTGTTTAGCAGACTGATGGTGTTTGGGAAAAAACTGTTCTTGTATCAAGTTGTCTTGGTGTGCAGTGCTCTATAGCATCGTTTTGAGGGTAGGAGTTGAAACAATTTATGTCCAGGATGCGAGGGGTCTATAAATATTTTCACAGCCCTCTTTTTGACTTGTGCAGTATACAGGTCCTCAATGGGAGGCAGGTTGATAGTAATTGTTTTTTCTGCAGTTCTAATTATCCTCTGAAGTCTGTGTCTGTCTTGTTGGGTTGCAGAACCAAACCAGACAGTTATAGAGGTGCAGATGACAGACTCAATAGTTCCTCTATAGAACTGTATCAGCAGCTCCTTGGACAATTTGAGCTTCCTGAGTTGGCGCAGAAAGTTGGCACATTCTCTTTCATCTGCTAAATAAATAATTTCTTCTTTGTTTTTCATGTCCTGAGTAGTAAAGAGTGTGATCTTCTGTTGGCATTTATTTGTAAACCACCCAAAGTCACTTAGATGAAAGGGAAAGTATAGAAATCCAACAAACAAACAAATTAATAAAATTTATGCATTTTTTCAGATTATATCATAACTTTACACTGAGGCGTTAAATATAAAAAGTTTAAATGCAGTACAGAATGTTCAATTATTATGAGTCATTATGACCAAGGCATTCAACTGTCTAACAAAGACAGTCTATATAAGTTGTAACTTAAATCTGCTGGAGAAAAATTGGTACAGACAATAATAAAAAATAAATAAATAGGCTTATGAGGTTCATTTATGAGAAATGAACCTCATAAAGGAAAATCAGCATGGATTCTACAAAGGGAAATCCTCACTCACCAACTTTCAGGAGAATCAAAAATACAGTTGTCATGACTGCACAACTAAGCCCATCCCCTTTTATTACTGACAATATGTCTCAGATATGTAAGAATAAAAGGGATTTTTTTTTCAATGAAGGGAAATAGTAAATGGAACGTTTGACACAGGATCTTCTACAACCTGAAGTTTTACAAAATGTTGATATGTAAACTGTGATGTCACAATGAATGTTTTGCTCTTGATGTGATAATATTACAGCATATGTTTCACTTCCCACTCCAATACCCCCCCCCCCCATAGGAAGCTCATGCTATAAAGAATCTGCAGTGGGAGCTGTGCCATTTAACTTGTTCATAAGCAGAAACCTGGTCAAGTTTGTGGATGACATTAAAATATTCATGGAAAACATGAGCAAGGAGAATATTTCTCTCTCTCTCTAAGGTTCAGGGCTCATCCAATGAAGCTGATTCAAAGGAGATTAGAAACAGACAGAAGGAAGCAATTATTCACACAGCACATAATTTCCCTGAGGAATTTATTAACACAAGACATGGTGAGGACAGGTCTATAAAGACTGTTAATCTTGAAGACTCAATATTAGCTACACCTATTGCAGAGGAACAACAATACTTTTATTCATCCCAGAGGCAGAATATAATGGATCCAGATTTGGTTCTTCCTATTTTAAAATCTTTGATATTGTAGCAGTTGGGATTTGGGCTGAACAACTGTATGGAAAACAAGCCAATACGTTCTGTGTCTATTTTGTACAGAATTTGATTTTAGATCAAACCTAGGATGGTTTGGGTAGGGATAAGGGAATACGAGAAAAAGAATTATGAGTGTGCTGCTTTATGCAAAATCTTAGCCTCTTATCATATTCTAAATCTTTTGAAAATTACAATATTACTAATTCTACATGAATACGAGGGATTGAAAGAGTGTTGGTTGTAAGAGAAATGGGACTACTTACAATCAGTGTCTACATATAAATAAATGATTAATTCCAATCCCAATGACTGGAACTAAAAAGTTTAATTCTATTATTGACTTAAAGCAGAATAAGAGTGAAGGAAATATCTCCCAGCTGGAACTCATAGAGACTATAGTTCTCTGCATTTATTACTTTTCCATGCAGGAACTATTTTGCCTTTCCCTTTGGCCAGCTGCTCTGTGAAACGTGACCAGTGCCTACCTAATGAATTCTCAGGCTTTTTATTCAGAATCCCGCCCCACCCCCCCACCCCCCAGCAGACATCTTGAAAGGAAATGGTTTTAATTTGGAGGGCAGTCAAGGTTTGGCTAGTGCTCTGCACAATATATGCCAATGCAATTGCAACATTTTTCATATCAACTGACTTCATTGCTCTGAACGTACATCTGTACTGCTTCTAATTGATTGCTATGGAACACATTTCCCAAAGGACACTCTAATTCCCTTGCTCTTTTTTTAAAAAAACTTATATCTCTGAATGTTACGTGTCACAGTCAGATGTCACACTGTAGTTCAAGGTTCACTAACATTCTTTCACAATAAAAGCTGGGCTTAAAGATACATGCATTTGTTGATCTAGTATGGATATCAGCAGGAATTTTGTGGCTATAAAAAAGGTCTGAGCTGAAAAATGAGAGTGTAGAAAGGATCAGGTATCAAGACTACTTCAACAGAAATGCCATTCAGAAAGGAAGAAGAACTCCAACTGTGAAGCCTGTCTTCTTTTTCTGTTGGCTTCTTGGTATTTAAAAACGTGAGTAATTTAGTGGGACACTGTCCTGTTTGACTTTTAGCCACAAAATCCTCTAAAAGTGACTCCACAGTGAAATAAAGAACACTTAGTAAGCCCTGGAAGCTTGTGAATGTTTGTTAAACATTACTTAATGGAGGGAAAGCTGATTCTGTAATTCAACTTTGAAAGTAGTAAAAAACAGAGAGGGTCTCAAAAAGGTATTACATTACAGTAGCAGTAATAATAATAATAACAACAATAATGCAAAGGTAGTACCAATAACAGTAGGTGCCTTGGATGCAATTCCAAGAGCACCATTTGGACACTATCAGCAATGACAAAATAGCCATTGATCAATTGCAAAGGGCAGCTTTGCTTGGAACAGTTTACATCCTGCAACAATATAACACCATCATACATCCACAACGACCTATCCCAGGTCCTTGGGAGGACTCAATAGGTGGACAAATATGCCAGATCCATTCTAAACATCTGGCCCACAGAGCAATGAACCATAATGACAATAACTAGACCAGTGATGGCTAACCTTTTTGCCATCGTGTGCCAGGAGGGGGGGCGGGGGAGGTTTGCAGACGTGCGTGTCCACACCCATAATTCTATGCACACACGACTCCATCTCCCGCTCCCGCTCCTGGCATGCGATGGCCCAATAGGCCCGTTTACTCTCTCACCTGGCTCCAGATCCTCTCTATGCGTCTGGGGAGGGTGAAAACAGCCCCCCCAGGAGTTTCTGGAGGCTGGGGACAGCAAAAAACATCACTTCCAACCAGAAGTTGGAAAATGGGCCATTTCGGGCCTCCGAGTGGGTGGGGAAGGCTGTTTTCGCCCTCCCCAGACACATAGAGAGGATCTGGAGCCAGGTGAGAAAGAAAAAGGGGCTCCCCCCCTCCTCAGGCCCTCCAGAGGCAGGAAACAGCCTGTTTTCAAACTTCTGGTAGGCCCAGAAGGCCCAAAAATCAGTTGGCTGGCAGCGCATGCGTGCCAGAGCTGAGTTGGCGTGTCCACTGATATGGCTACATGTGCCACCTGTGGCATGCGTGCCATAGGTTTGCCATCACGGAACTAGACAATCCGTGCCCTCCTGGTTCATCATTTCGGAGATATTTTGTTAACTGAACAGAGAAATAGAATGACAATGGGCAGGCAAAAAAATAGTGGGAGTAGGAGCAGGTTTTGACTTCCTGCTGGATTTTCCACTGACTTTTCCTGTAGGAAGCTTGGCAAGGAGCATTGGAACTGAGGTCATCAAACTGTGGCTGATTGTGGCAGCATTGAAACAGTTACAACTTTGCCAAATTTCAATCCCACAAGACTCAGGGGTCCCAGATTTTGGACACATTCTCTAAATTAGTCCACATGAGGTATGCTGATTCCAAGATTATGATGTATTTTTCATTCAATTGAAGGAAGCAAGCAATCAAGCAGACATGAAAGTTTTAGTAGTAATAAAATAATAGTAGCAGTAAAAATAATATTTTTTTTAAAAAAAATTATTGAAAAGACAGTGCCATGTCAGGATAACAATGCAAATAATGTACAACCAGAGAGAGATCAATGATAAATAATGATAATAATTCTTATTGAGGAGGTTTTGGAGTGGTTATAGCTCCACTCTTCTCTTGATATGACACTTATGCACTGTGTTTCACTTAAATAATTGTCAAAAGGTAATCAAAATATAATCTCACTCTTACATACTTTCCATGCAGTCTCAAGTATAATGTGTTTCAATTTTTCAATTCTCTAGGCTTAACCTATGGGCATGTTTTCTGAGTCCATGAATGAACACAGAGATGGAGTGAGATTTTTTTGAATAGGATAAACGAAAATGTAATTTGTACAAAATTGCTAATAGAAAACTAATTAGTTTTGCTGTCAGCTCTCTTAATGGATGATTTTGGCATGCAGAACATTATTATTTCAAAAAAACATTCGCACAAAAGAATGTACTTATAATGAAGTACATAATTTTGGAGCTTCTCTTTTGCAGGATCCTTTGCCTTTGATGGACTTATAAATTCATCAGCAATTGGAGCTAACCTGAAATCTGCAAGAACACAACCTTTCTAATATACAGTATATCTATCTCTTGCATGTACAGTTGTTATGCATTTGGTACCACAGAAATGTGGTACAGATGTCAGGAGTGGGTGTTCTCTGTTTTGAATGTTCTCAGTATTTCACTAGGGACTGTCAAGGCAGAGCTGATTTGCCTCAACTTGACAGCTATCCTTTGCTTTTCTCTTGAACAAAGAGAAGATGCATAATTTCTTTGTTGATCAGAAACAAGGGCTGCTTGCTTGGTTTGGCTGCTTGGAAGAGGCACTTGGAAAGACTCTTCAGTTAAAGCTTGGCCAAAGTGAAGCACGCCTTTGATCATCTGCTCGGCATACAGTTGGTTCATTGCCACAATCACAAAAGTGGTTCCAGTGCAGATCTCAATTAATGTGACATTTATTTATTTATTTATTTCATCTATATAGCAGCCCATCTCATTAAAAGTGACTTGGGCAGCATACAAGAAATAAAACCACAGATGCATAAATATATTAAAAATGAAAAAAATTAAATTAAATTAAAAAAAATAAAATATAGAAACCACACAGAGGGAGCAAAATAATGTCTTAAGAATAATTTCTCTTGGCAAGATCCACCTCATAGGGCTGTTGTTGTGGGAAAATAGGAGGAGTTTTATGTTGTGGTGTGTTGTATATTTTTATTGCCTTGAGTTATTTGTAAAAATAATAATAATAAAGGTGGGATACAAATAATAAAATAAAATAAAATACAAAATAGAATAAAATAAAATAAAATAAAAACAAAAACAAAAACTAAAATAATTGAGTAATGCATGCCCTATGTAAAAAACACAGTTCTATCTTAACTTTATTTTAATTTCAATAAAATTCATTAGTCAGTCTTTTCCCAAGAAAAGAAAGAGAGCAAGTTCTTCTCGCTTTGCACAATCATATCAGCATTTGTCATGTTGTTTCCTGTCTGAACTTGCAGGAATCGGGATTTCCATGGGGGGAGGGGGTGAAAAGAGTCATAATAGCGTCCACGTTGTATGATTGAAGACCTTCCCCTTTTTCACCCCCAACAGTCACACATAGAAAAGGGGTACGACTACCACCACTCACTTGCTTCAGTTGTTTATAACATGAAAAAGCATTTGATATTTATTGACTTGTGTTCTCATCTGTAGGGTAATTTGATGTGGATGTACCTCTTCAGCCTCCATGGGGTGTATTTGTATCCTGTATTTCAGCAGGCAGGTCTTACTTCCAAACATTTCCAGCCCTTGCTGGTTTGGGGGACTTTCAAATTGTACTAGGACCGTGATGGCAAACCTATGGTATGGGTGCCACACGTGGCACACAGAGCTATATCAGTGGGCACGCGAGCATTGCTGTAGCTCAGCTCCAGCATGCATGCGTGCGCCAGCCAGCTGATTTTTGGGCCTTCCAGTCCCACCGGAAGTTGGGAAATGGGCTATGTCTGGCCTCCGGTGGGGTGGGGAAAGCTGTTTTTGCCCTCCCCAGGCTCCTAGAAAGCCTCTGGAGTCTGGTGAGGGTGAAAAACGGGCCTACCAGGCCCACCAGGCCATCACGTGTTAAAAGGGGGAGGAGGGTGTGCGTGCATGCACAGGGCACATTGAATTATGGGTGTGGACATGCATGGGGGCGACCTCCCTATGCTCCCCCCACTTTTGGCACATGATGGCAAAAAGGTTAGCCATCACTGTACTAGGAAATCATTGTACCTTGATTTTCGCCTGGATGCTTTGTACATTAAGTATGGTTGTGACTAACTGAACAGAATTATTGCCAGCTTGTAATTTCTAAGTTTTTGTGCCTTAAAGTAAATTAATTAGTGAACTGGAAGAGGTTGTTGCCCTAAAAAGCCAGAAACATTAATGGTAAACCCATGTGGAACCCTTCCTATTCTTTTATTTCTTACAAGTCTGAGTTCTGTTTCAGAAAATGTTCTTCACACATCCTCTGCTTAAAAAGGATTTGGGAACATATAAAACAGAGTACTCTGACATTACCGAATATTTATGAAGTACATTTCCATGCATATAAAATATATTATGCCATGTTATTGATTTTAAATGCCATGAAAATTGGCCATGTCATAATATTTTAAAGCTTGTTTCATACTTTGTCAGAATTATTTTGAAAAATTATGTGCTCAGCATTTTTATGAAACTCCTAACACATGGACATATGGAAAATATATTCCAGGTTCACAAGGGACAACATTTTAAATGTAGGGTGTAACAAATACATGTTGGCTAAAGAAAGAAAATCTTGCTGGTTTGCCCCTAAGGTTACTAAATCCCCAAAGCCCCAAAGGTTACTATGTTTGGCACATCTTTACTTACACAGGTATAACTTTTGTTTTTATTTTTTAAAATGATGTGTTCCAGGATTTAGGGAAGCTGTTTTTCACTTGACCGTGAATACAGTACTAATATAAAAATGATGCTGCATTTAATCTGATACTGTAAAACAAGAAAATTATCAGAATGATAAAAAAACAAAATATGTGAAAAGCATTCAAAGCCTCCATATCTCAGGGGTGTCTGGTATGAAATACTGGTGAAGAAAAGTGTAAGTAGGCCTGTAAATCATGGATAACACAGGGGAAAAAAATACTAACTTCCATTAAGGAAAATTTCCCAAAATAAGAATTGAGGGAGTAGATATTGTAAAATGATTTTGCTATTGTGGGGACAGTTACATTGGACAGACTAGATATTGCACAGAATGCCAAATTTAAAAAATTTGAAAGGAATGTTTGGTTTGAAAATACAAGTTAGTTATCATTGGTTGAACATCAGTTGAAGAGCCAAATCAAAATTAGGTCTAACATCTTGGCAGGTTGCAACAAAAATTTTGCATGAATTATTAGATACAATAAAAAGAAATGCTATTAACTGTCATTTGTGTTTCCTTTAGTGACCACTTGGGAGCAACATATAAGGCGTGACATTTGTACATCAACTCAGTTTCAGTTCTGCTCTGAAGAAGGTAAAGAAAAAAATCAATTGAAGTTGGGACAAAGAAGGTGGAACAATTTTCTAACTGGACCAGAGAGTAGCAAGCAAGAAAAATGGAAAAAAAAAATCCTAGGCATTTAGTGACTCTTCAAAAGTACACTTAATTTAAAAAGTGTCTACCAAACTGGTAATTTTATTGTCTGAATGATGTTAAACGTGGAAGTCTAAGACCAGACTGCTACAATAAAATGAAAGCTTTAATGCAGACAGAAGAATGCCATTAAGAACTAAGAGATGAAAAGTAATAATAGGCACATTAAAAAGTTGCCAATATGGAGGGACAAGCTAAATAATTAAAGAAAAAGAAATATGGGTGATATTTTTGCTTGCTTTTTTCCTTCACAATTTTAAATATATTTAAGTCCATTCTCCTTCTTAGCTTGCATATTCAAATAATGACACATACATACAGAAACAAAACTCCAATAAAATATAATCTTTTAAAGTAGCTAAACATCTTTTATTCAAGAGCAGAATAATCACGTAAAAATGATATAATCAACTAAAACAGTGTATGAAGGGTATATGTAATTATAATTACAGGTAGTCTCCGACTTAAAACCACAATGGAGCACAACATTTTGATTGTTAAGTGAATCATTCGCTAAGTGAGTTTTGCCCCATTTTGCAACCATTCTTGCCATTGTTCTTGCCATTGTTAAGTGAATCGCTGTAATTGATAAATCAGTAACCCAGTTGTTAAGTGAATCTGGTTTCCCCATTGAGTTGGCTTGTCAGAAGGTTGCAAAAAGGTGATCACGTGACCTTGGGACACACAAGCCGATAATAAATATGAACCAGTTTCCAAGCATCTGAATTTTGATCACATGACTTTGGGGATTCTACAAAGTTGTAACTGTGAAAAATGGTCATAAGTCACTTCTTTCAGTGCTGTTGTAACTTTGAATGGTCACTAACTGAACTACTGTAAGTCGAGGACTAACTGTAATTATGGATAATTATTGCTTAGCTAGTGTATTCATTCAAAGAATTTTTGTATTTGGGATCAATGCAAAAAAATACCAGTATTAACTACCTGCCAGTATTGACTTGCCAATATCTAAGAATTCACTTGTAGAAACTGGGAGCAAGGAAGGGACAGGTATGGAAAGGAAACCACCCGAGGCCAGTGGAAAAGGTACTCCAGCTTCTGAAGATGCCAAGGAAGCAATGTTTGTTTGTACCCCATCATTATGAAACTACAATGCTAAATCTGTACTAATGAATCTTGCACTGAATATGGTGGGGTGATGAATATCAACAAGATTACCTTACACACTTAGTAAATGTCACTACAAACAGATGTGATAAACAGGCAGACCTAGTTATTACTCAGTTGGGATTCCTCCAGGGAATAATATTACAACTGAAGGTTAGACTCGGAGGCAAAAAAAAAAAATCTAGAAAAAGCCAAAGCGCAAATCAATATATAATACACATCTGTGTAGCTACTAACAAATTATATGTACTTTTACTTTTACTTGATCCTTGAGTACTTGGTTTTGTTTCTTGTTGAACAGCATGATATTAAATGTGGGATAATGGTGGTGGGAAACAGGAAATGTATAATACAATCCACAAGCGGTATTTGCCAATTCCCAAGTCTCTCCATAGGTGGCAGTGTCCCATTCAGGAAGCTCTTTTGGAGAGATATTAAGAAATATCAAGGCTGGCATCATAAAACTTAACCTTTGATGAGTGGGTTTGGAAAAAAGCCTATTGACTTGCTCTTTTGGGTTAGGTAGCTTTATGTAGTTCTAACCACTAGCTTTTTTGAAGTAGTAGAAGCAGGAAGGTTGACAAAATTGTTAAAGGCCTCTCCACTGAGGGAACACTATCTGCAGCAGTGGTTCCCAATCCCTGGTCAGTGGACTGGTACTGGTCTGTGACATGCCAGAAACCAGGCTTCACAAACAAGCAAAGTCCCATCCATGGGATGCAGGCAGCACATGAAACCACGCTCCCTCTGGTCTGTGGAAAAACCTCTCTGCACAGAACCAGTCCCTGGTGCCCCAAAGGTTGTGGGCCATTGAACTACAGGATCCCATAGCCAAGGCTTCTAAGTGATAGTGCCTTTCTATTAAAGTGCTTGCCCTTAGGTATATGGACCATCACTTCCCTGTTTGGCTTATAAAGATTCATTTAAAGTGTGAAATATTGAGAAAGAAGGAAAAATCCAAGCTATTTCCTAGTTAAGACAGTTGGCTTTGCCAACTTAGGTTTTCATATTTTTTGAAATGGAATTCACATCTATTATCTTCTTAAGGACACATGTTAACTATGTTGCCTTCTAAGCCAAGAACTCTTTCTCATACAATTGAAACATTTTTATTTTATTTATTTTATTTTATTTTATTTTATTTTATTTTATTTTATTTTATTT
>WNWU01000018.1:1485372-1559708 GCA_012654045.1 Ptyas mucosa
TATTTTATTTTATTTTATTTTATTTTATTTTATTTTATTTTATTTTAATTGGATTTATATACTGCCCTACTTCCGAAGGACTCAGGGCGGTGAACAGCCAAAAGATAAAATACACATAATACAAACTTTAAAAAACAATATAAAAACACATTAAATAATTTGGCCCAAAACAAATTAAAACACCCCTATTTTAAAACAAATTTAAAATTAACAGTTAAAAGGAAGTTAGGCCAGGCCAGCCTGATGAAATAAAAAGGTCTTGAGGGCACAGCGGAAAGTGCGCAAATCCGGGATCCTCCGTATCTCCGGGGGGAGCTCGTTCCAAATGGCAGGTGCCACCACAGAGAAGGCTCTTCCCCTGGGGGCTGCCAGTCGACATTATTTGACCAACAGCATCCTGAGGAGCCCCTCTCTATGGGAGCGTACTGCCGGTGAGAGGCTACTGGTGGCAGAAGGTGGTCTCGTAGGTACCCTGGTCCTAAGCCATGGAGCGCTCTAAAGGTGGTGACCAACACCTTGAAGCGCACCCGGAAGACCACCGGGAGCCAGTGCAGCTCACGCAAGAGCGGTGTCACATGAGAGCGCCACGTCGCTCCCATCACCACCCGCGCGGCCGTACTCTGCGCCAGCTGGAGCCTCCGGGTGCTCCTCAAGGGGAGCCCCATGTAGAGAGTATTACAGTAGTCCAGGCGGGAGGTGACAAGGGCATGAGTGACCGTGAGTAAGGAGTCCCGATCCAGAAAGGAGCGCAACTGGCGGATCAGGTGAACCTGATGAAAAATCCTCCCGGACACGGCCGTCAGATGGTCTTCTAAGGACAGCCGTGAATCCAGGAGGACGCCTAAATTGCGCGCCCTCTCTGTGGGGGCCAATGATTCGCCCCCAATAGTCAGCGATGGTACCAGCTGACTATATCAGGACGTCGGTAACCACAGCCACTCAGTCTTGGATGGATTGAGTCTGAGCCTGTTCTTCCCCATCCAGATCCGCACGGCCTCCAGGCACCGGGACATCACTTCAAGGGCATCGTTGTTGTGGTCTGGGGTGGAGATGTACAGCTGGGTGTCGTCAGCGTACTGATGATATCTCACCCCAAAACCACGAATGATCTCACCCAGCGGCTTCACATAAATGTTGAACAGGAGGGGCGAGAGAACCGATCCCTGTGGCACCTCGCATATAAGGGGCCTAGGAGTCGATCTCTGCCCCCCTGCCAGCACCGACTGCGACCGGTTGGAGAGAAAGGAGGAGAACCACTGTAACACAGTGCCTCCCACCCCCAACTCTTCCAACCGGTGCAGCATGATACCATGGTCGATGGTATCAAAAGCCGCTGAGAGGTCTAATAGGACCAGGACAGAGGAGCACCCCCTGTCCCGAGCCCTCCAGAGATCATCAACCAACGCAACCAATGCCGTTTCCGTGCTGTACCCGGGTCTAAGCCCGACTGGAATGGATCCAGATACGTTGTTTCCTCCAGGTGCTGGGAGAACTGTCGCGCAACCACACTCTCAACAACCTTCGCCAAAAAGCGAAGGTTGGAGACCGGACGATAATTTACCAACATTGCTGGGTCCAGGGAAGGCTTCTTAAGGAGAGGCCTCACCACCGCCTCTTTCAAGGTGGCGGGAAAATCACCCTCTCCCAACGAAGCATTTATAATCTCCTGGAGCCAGCCTCGCGACACCTCCCGGGAAGCCAGTACTAACCAGGAGGGACACGGGTCCAATAAACAAGTGGTCGCGTTCAGTCTACCCAGAATCCTGTCCACGTCCTCAAGGGTCACAGGATCAAACTCAATCCAGGTAATGGTCTCAAGACTTGCCTTGTCCCCTCCCCCTGGAACCACCCAGTCGGAGTCCAGATCTTCCCGAATCTGAGTGATTTTATCATACAGATATTGAACAAAGTCCTCAGCTCTCCCCTCCAAGGGGTCCTCCTGCGCTTCCTGTTGGAGCAGGGAGCGGGTCACCCTAAAGAGGGCGGCTGGGCGGTTATCTGATGATGCAATAAGAGCAGCAAAATAGTGACATTTTGCTGCTTTTATCGCCACTAAGTAAGTCCTAATATGGGCTCTCACTAGTGTTCGGTCGGATTCAGAGTGACTGGCCCTCCAACTACTCTCTAGGCGTCTTTTCCGGCGCTTCAACTCTCTCAGCTCCTCGGAGAACCAAGGGGCCAGTTGAGATCGGCGCCGGATCAGAGGCCGCAAAGGCACGACCCGATCGAGAGCTCCAGCGGCCGCCCTATCCCAGGCGGCCACTAGGTCTCCAGTCAAGGCGTGTGCCAGCGCCTCAGGAACTGGCCCAAGCTCCATCTGGAACCTATCAGGTTCCATCAGGCGCCTGGGGCGGAACCATCTTATTGGCTCCACCTCCCTGCGGCGGGGTGCAGCGGTTTGAAAGTCAAGACGGAGGAGAGAGTGATCAGACCATGACAAGGGCTCGATGACTAAGTCCCCTATTTCAAGATCACTCTGCCATTGTCCAGAGACGAAAACCAAATCCAGCGTGTTTCCCCCCGTGTGGGTAGGGCCATGAATTAGTTGGGTCAGGCCTATGGCTGTCATGGAAGCCATAAACTCCCGAGCCACCTCCGACGTCTCACCCACAGATGGCATAATGTCTTATGACCCAATTTTATACTTTTCTCCAGAATGACCCAATATTAACCAAACTTACCAATTAACCAAAGGTATCTTATATTTAAAAAGTCAGAATTTTAAATGACAACATCTCATATATCTCATTAGGGAGATGAAGCCATATTCTGGTGCAAAGGGGGATTGGAGACATACAACAGAAGCATAAACACAGCGGTGAAATCCACTTATCTTCACTACTGGTTTGGGAACGAGAGGGCATGGGAGCGTGCATGTATTATGTGCACACTGGCCTCTTCTGCACTTGTGCAGAGGGTCAAAAATGGGATACAATGATGTCCCGGTGGGTGGGTGGAACCTCCCGCCCCTGGCGCTACTGGTTCGCGTGAGCCAGATCAATCTGGCCAGATTTCACTGCTGCATGAACATCTACAAAGTGAGAATTACTACTACTGGCGCTACTAAATTATAATATTCATTTATATCATGCTTAAAAACTGACAACCACCCTCCCCTCCTTCATTCACTTATTATATACAATGATATAATAGATCGATTAATTTAGAATAAAGGCTTCATGTTCTGTAGATCCCAGCTATTAGATCTACACCAGCACCCATGTATCAAAAGCTCTAAAGGAACAATGTGCCATTGTGGGAGAAGAAGTCTGGGTTTATTACTTAGTAAATAAGCTATAGTGGACACAATCAATCCACACTCAGATCAATCCATTAAAGATTCATACAACAACGTCAAGTTTATTTCCAGGTTCTTTAATTAAATTCTGTGATGTGCCAGAGCTGTTGCATCTCAGCTGTTCTTAGGTGCCATGATAACTACACTGTTACTTTCTCTCTATTTTCAAGTGTGAGGGTTTTGGTGTTCCAAAAATGCTACATTTACGGAGAAGTATTAATTGTAAAATTAATAACTTTGTTATTGTGGGGGGGGGAAGCTTCAGAAATAATCTTGTTTGCAAAAGAGGCAGATAAATATAATTATGCACACTATTTTTCTGTGCTCTACAGATTGCTTGAAAAGGTTCTATTAAATAGGGGGATGAAATGAGACAAGATTTTATGAATTCTGGCCTCCCAAGCAGCAGTCTCCATCAGACTCACTGGAAGAGGTAGAAACTTCAGCTCCATTCCAAAGTTTCCATCCCCAGCCCAATGCACAAGTATTTGGCAAGAGAAGAGGATTTTTCCCTGCTGGTGTAAAGAATGTTCCAATGTTTTACTGCTGGAGTAAAGAAGCTTTTGGTCTTTTTTGTCCTACACTCACATGGTTTCTATATGTGTGTTGCATATGTGTTCATAGTCAGTGACTGAAAACCAACATTCCAATTAAAAATATTGCTCAACTTTAGTCTATAATACTAGCCATCTCAGCTCCATAACTGTTGTACTAGGCAGAGTCAAAATCATGCAATTTCTGCACAGTAGGGAGACATCATCAGATTTAGAGGAACATCCAGATTAGCATTAGCAGAAAAAGTGGTTAGAAGAAAATTCCTTGGGGCAAGGGAACATAAGTGGCAATGGCATGTTGACTGATTATTGAGGAGTTTCAAGCAAAATGGAATTGGTGGAATTCTAATCAGTAGCCATGCATGCTGTAACACTTTATGGCAAGCCTTGTGTGTGTTAAGTCAATGCATCTATCCCATGGAATCTCTTTTTATCATATTTGCTTAGGGCACAACATTGCTGCATCTTCACTTTGATGAATTTGGTGAATTGATATCTGAGAAACTCTGTTGATCAATCCATTGTCTATTCACAGGGCAACTTTGAATTTGTGTTCAGTGACTGAACATGCTAAAGTCATGACAGCATGGATAATCTAGGAGCTATACCCACTGGCAATACACCGTATTTTTTGGAGTATAAAATGCAGTTTAGCTTTTGGGGAGGAAAATAGGGGGAAAAATCTGCATACCAGGTATTCATCTGGCTAGAGTCCTTAGTCTGGTCAGCTTCAGCACATTAGTTTGCTGTTTTTGAGTGTGCATGCATGCTTTTTATCCCCTGCTTGGGGATAAAAAACAGCTTCCCAGGCACAGCTGATCTTTGGAGAGAGAAACAATGAGAAAAGCAAGTGCAGATCGCTTCACTCCCTAGCATCTCATTAGGGCTGAAAAAAAGCTTCTAAAGCACAGCTGAGAGTCGGAGGGAGCAGGCAAAGCACAGAAGATCACTTTACTTGCTAGCGCCTCATTAGGGCTGAAAAAAAAGCTTTGAAAAAGCTACACCCAAATTTTCAGCCTCTTTTAGAGTGGAAAAAGTGCATCTTATACTCCAAAAATACGGTAATTATATAGAAACCGATTCTTGGAAGCTATTAAAAGCTAGTCAGTTGAGAAAGGTCCTGTGGCATGATAATACTGAGTGGAGCTGCAGCATCTCTGGAAGATGGAATCTTCTCCAGGAACTCTTGAAAGTGAGTATTTGTAGCATCCTAGAAAAAGAACCATCAGCCAATAGCATTGCTAACACTTGTGCTTCTAAGAGCTATAGTATATAGAAGAGTTGTAGTTTGTAGTTTGCTTTCCCCCCCTTTTCTTTTCACAGTAGAACAATGTCATATGACTCCTTTACACTTCTTAGTAAGAAAGTTTCAAGAAGATATTTTATTGGATCCAGTTGGCAATATTGCGAAAGAGCAGTCTATCTGCTGCCCGTCTGCCTATCCTCTCTCCCTTCTTCTCCCTCACTCCCTACCCTCCCTTCACACATACAGAGTGGCAGTTTTGAACTATTTCATCATATTGATGATGAAAATCATGGTGAAGAAAACACATAGCCACTATAACACTCATAAAATTGAGACAGCTGTTAAAAATGTTTTGATTCATCTAATTTTATCACAACTTATCATGGCAATGTTGTAATCTTTATTATTACCTGATTATATTATGCTTTATTTCACAACTTAATGTATATTGTATTCAATATATGTTAATATTAACTAGAACCTTGATGTTCTTTATGATAAGCAATATTTAAATATTTTACATATAGTATGTCAAATAAACCTTTCATGATTGCCATCTTAAGAGGATGTAGTGTTATGTGAAGGAGCCTCTCATATTCACCAGCTCAGGCACTAAATTCCTCATCTAGTCCCTAGTCCAGAGAGCCCTTTGGTGTAGGAAGTAAAGCCCACAAAAAAAGGACCTTTTCAGTAATGTATGCACATGTGTGTGTTTGTGTATATGTGTGTGAACATTGTTTTGCTAGTTGTTTTGTTGTATTGTTCTTGCTTTTTTACAACTGTATTATGCTTGCTGAAAGGAATATGTAAGGGGCTTCCTGTACTAACTGTAAGGTCCCTTCTAACTTGTATATTTTATAAAAAATGTATAAAAAATATCAGTTCTGGTCTGAAAAGTTTCAGGAATCTGGGAACTAGGTTTCACAAGGTGCCATGATCAGAGGGTAAGCCATGTAGTGCAACAACCAGAATCTCACACATGCTAACATTATAAAAGAGATTGGTGTTGAAGGAAGATTTACCTGAATAAATAAAGGTAATGGCTAGTGAGGCCTAATCTAATAAGCCTAAAATGCATACCACTGATACATTGATCAGTTCTTTATCAAAATGCCTTTTTTAAAGAAAAAAAAATCCCAAATCACCATCTTTTGGCAGTTGGTGTGTAATTGTACAGTTGAAGAGATGTGGTGATGTGGTAACACCCTACACATGTGGTTTTATTAATAACCGTGACAAATATCAGTTATTCCAGATGAATTTCAGGAAAATGTTTAATGATAACTGAGTACAGAGCTACTGCAGAAACTTTGATTTCCAAGCACTTCCAAAAATGTATCTATGCTAAATGTTAATTTAGGTTTTGGCTCAAATAACTTTTGCTCTTGTCCTAAGGCTAAGTAATATATCATATTTAAAATGAAGTAGAACTTAGTGTGAAAATTAATTGGATTTATGTATCTCTGGCTAGTACACTTTTTTGCTGCCTACACTGAAAGAAAATGTATCTCAATGGAATTAATGCCATACATTTTAACCCAAAGAAGTGCAGTTTTCAAGTGGTTTGGTTTTGGTACTTGTCACTTAAAACATTGTAAGCAAATCCTTAAACATACAGCTCAAGAGATGACTTAGTGAATGCTTAAAATAGGATTGTTCTATCAAGATTTAAAGATATTTCTAAAGTATGCAGAACATCATTCTTTTGTATGTCAGATAAAAGACACAAAAGCTTTTGAAGCCAAGCGTATCTGTTTTTTTAGTCAATTTATAGCCATTTCTTTTAAACCGTGAACAAAATGTTGGGAATAAATTGTATAGAGCAGCTTAAGACTTTCTCCATCAGCACAATAATGCTTTGAAAACAAAACAGAACATGATCAAACTTGGTATTGGGGGAGAAGCTGTCACAAAAAATGTCAAATTTGAAAATGGCTCAGGTTTATAGAAAAAAAATCATTACAATTTCCCAATGCATCTATATGAGAGGAGCAATGTGGCAGCAGCTCAGAATATTGAAAACTGATTTTAGGACCCCTTTCTACCCTTCTCCTGGCCACATGATTCAGAATAAAGCATATGCCAAGCCACTCTGTGCTTTCCAGGGCACATACACACCTAAACACACATAGATGTAGCATGAGAAGAGAGCAAGTACATAGACCTAAGCACGTCTGTGTGTATACTGTAGGCACCCATTCTGATTAGACATTTACACACAAACACTGGCAATCAGAGGCATCTGCAGAATGTAATCACTTTGTCAAAATGCCAAAACAGAGTTTGCAGCTCCACGATGTATGTACAAAGGAGGTGGAGTTTATACTTCAATCTCTGCAGACAATCCAAAAGAATACCATGATTGTTGTGTGGGAAAACAAAAATATAGGCTACTGATCTATTAGATTAAATAAGTCCTATGGATAATAGCAGGCCCCAGAAGAAAGAGACATGAAGCAAAGTTTTCAGATAGGATGGTTTCAAAATGTACCCAAACTATTTGTAATCCTGCTAAGCCATTGCTAACTGTGAAACATGTTTTTGCAAAGTATGCACTTGTATGGATACATTTAGAACAGGAAGAATGAAACTGAGGGAAATGAGAAACTGAAAGTAACAAATGGCTGAGAGCTTTGAATGTACACAGGTGTTCGCGGAAACTGATGGTTAGTGAAGTTGTGAAGCGTGTATGTGGTTAGAAGAACAGTATAAAGGATAGGGGCCCTTTGATTTATAGTAATCCTTATAGGACTTGCTATATGTCATTGGGCCACATTGCAATGGCTTGTTAATGTAAGTGTATTACTGCTATTACAACTTTTATATCTTTTATACCTATTCATTTCTTATGTTCCAGATTATTAGAAACAATAAACTTCTGATCTTAAAGTAAGAATTATTGCTTGTGTTGGTGTCTTTGTTTCCTATTGGAATTTTCCTATGACACTTGTATGGAAAACCACTGAGAGATCAACAGTTGTACCAACATCATTCTGGTTCTCTCAGATTTCATTAATGTGGGCCCTTCCATCTCCATACTATATCCTGAACTGACACTGAAAAGAATCAAGAGAATCTTCTTTAAGTACCCTCTGAAGCTGCAAACTGACTACATTTTCAACATCTTATTCTAAAAAGGAAAAATTGGAAACTGGAAAAATCTTATCAGTACTGTTGGTTCCATTGATGGCTTCTTGAAGAGGAGGCTTACCATTCCTTCCTTTAAGACAGGCAGAAAACTCCCCTCACTCAAGGATTTATTAACCAGTGATTGAATCCAACTCTGTATATCACCTCATGGGCAGCCTTAACTAGCATGGATCAAAAAGATAAGTGGCTAGATTAATAGATGCAAGGTATTGTAACCCAGGCCCACGTAGTTGATATTAAATGCAAACAGTTCCAAAAAACAAACAGATTTTATTAAAACAGCTGAGAATTAACTCATTCTAAATGAAAAGAAAGCAAAGTCCTTAAAACACCAATCTTTAGTTTATCTCTGACCTTCGAATAATTAGGCAAACTGCCAAAGGCTTCCCTTGGCAACAGTTCAGGAACAGAAGAAATAACTACAGCCAAACAAGAAGCAATTCTCTCAATGATTGTTTTCCGGCAAAGAGGCCAAGAGCCGTTGCTGGTCTTTAAAGCCTTATGGGAGGGGCCAATCATCTCTTGGCCCTACTCCCGAGTTGTCCTCTCTGCTTTAGCTGCTCCTGCCTCCTGGCGGCTCTTCTCATACATGCACTAGGAACAGGTTCCTCCTGTTCCTCTGCCTCTCTACTGTCAGCCTCTGGAGGCTCCCAAATCCGCACATCACTCCCCGATGGCCCTGGCCCCATCTCTGCCTCTGATGCAGACCCCTCATCCGGGCCTCCCCCAGTCTCCAGGATCGCTGGAGACTCCGCTGCCAGCTCCGCAGGCTGCTGGCGGACCACAATACAAGGATCAACTTCACTTCCTCAGAGCATACAAGGTAAAACACTTAACAGAACAAGATCATGCCTCAGTCAACTCACAAAGGATTATCTAGACTGAGCCTAACTTTAGGCATTGCATCCTGCAATGATATCCGTAACACCGTCAAACAAATGCCAAGTGATAAGTAACAACTGTTGCAGACTTATAGCCAGTACCGCTAAAATTCAATTTGAAATTTCAGTTCTCAGAGGTTTAAGAGTTCATTCTCCACTGAGTGCGCAGTGTTTCTGTTTTTCAAAGAAATTATTGTCTCATTGATTTTTTAAAAAATCACTTCTTCCTGAATATTTCTCAACCTTTATTGAGAAATATCTGTTAATTGAAATTTTGCTATTAAAAGTTAAATTATTCCGACAATCCAAATTGCAATAGATGCAACAGTAGTTTAAATGGTATTAATTTAAAGTGCTTCATGAGTTCATACTGAAATACTTAAAGAGGTATTGTTCACTCTCCAAACCTTTAAGGTTCCCACAATTTCTTTTGACACTAGGACACTTATTCAGCTATTAAATAAGTGACTTACAACCCTGTCCTCAACCTTAATAGTTACAAACTGAGTTTTAAATTATTATGTTTTAAATTGAGAAGTCTGGTTTCTGCTTTCTCAGAACACAGTAATTCATTGGCAATAGGCCAAGCTGAATACAAGTGTAAATACAACTGCACAGTTTCAGGCAGTTATATTTCATCATTTACTATAGACATGATCAAGGGGTGCCTAAAGCTATTAAAATATGGGCATTTATATCCATATCTTTACTTTTAATCCAATGAATGCTTCATGATAGTTAAAAAAAAACCTAGGAGTTTTTATACATTATTTTAGAGCTAAAGATTTCCCTGCCTATACACTATAAAAAGCCTTTAAAATTGCAGGACTTGGTAAAAGTAATGAGTTATCTGGACCTTTTCCCATCTGCACTATGAACATAGTGATAGTCATAGTAATGCACTTAATTATCTTGATGGATGATTAATATTAGGAAAGAGAGAAGGAGAACATAACATTGTAAATGTTCTTGTGTCTCTTGTCAACAGTGAATATCACTGGCCCAATTTCTTTTGGGAATGCTTAAAGGAGTTGAGGGTTAGGTTCTACTGTATTTTCCCAAAAATAAGATCCTGTCTTATATTTTTTTGAACCCTGAAATAAGCGCTTGGCCTTATTGCCATGCGCTCAAAAGCCCGGTTGGGCTTATTATCAGGGGATGTCATATTTTGGAGGAAACAGGGTAGGTATATTTACTTTGCTTGCTATGATCTTTAAAATAAAAATAAATGTTTGGACTAAGCAGCAAGAGCAAATAATTGGAATGCAAAGATCTCCAAATAAAAAAGAAGAAAACAAAGAATAGTAATTGAGTGCATAAACTGAGGCATAAACTGAGGTATAAGCTGAAGGTTTGGGCCCTTCCCCAAAGTTAATTATGTCTCCAGAGTTACTTCAATTGTTGTAATTTTTAATGCATCAAGGAAGATAATTAAGAAATACATAGGGTGCAGTCATATTCCATGCTCTTGATGCATTTGATTTAATTTTAGGTCAAATAAACTTAGTTTTTGTTTGATTTCTTTTTCCTAGCACCATCTCTTTTTTGGCAGTTGGCCTCCCTGGCATGCTACTCAAAGTTATAGGGTAGCCGTCAGACTGAAAAACATGAGGAAATTCTAGCTTTAATACTTTTCTCATAGTTTTAAACATCATTTGTACAAGAGTCTTAACTTCAAGAACTCTTTTTGCATATGGAGAGAGATGTTTATAGCTATCTGGAGTGAAAAAAGCATTTACCTGATGAAGCAGCACTGTTCCTTATGCCAACTGCAACCATCATGGAGGAATATTTTAAATTATATTATCTCTAGTTTTATGGGCCACAGTCAAAGTAAATGACACAGTGATAGATGGAATCAGAGTCATGGACCTTTCAGAAAGTGGCAAGGAATGTAGAATGTATGCAGATTGGTCCATGAAGTGATAATGTTTTGAAGTGGATCTTAGGCCACTTACCATATTTTTTGGAGTATAAGACTCTCCGGACTATATGACACACTTACCTTTTTTTGGTGAGGAAAACAAGAAAAAGAAATCTGCCTCTGCCTCTGCCTCTGCCTCCCAGCAATTTTGCCTCGTTGCAGCAAACAGCAAACAGCCTGCTTTACTTTCATTTTTGTTTTCAGCATAGCTTGAGTAGCACAAGAAAAAAAAAAACTGCTCCCAGCAATTTACCTTCTTGCAGCAAGCAACAGAGGCCCGCACAGCAATAAGCAATGGCAACCCCTGCAGCCTGAAACAGCTGAGAGTCAGGAGGCTGATCCAACAGACAATCAACTTGTGCTAATCAGGCTGTGCTAAAGCTGAAAGGAGCTTCTTCTTTTTGCTGCTTGCTGCAAGGAGGTAAATTGCTGGGAAGCAGAGGCCAAAGGTTGGGGGCCAGTGGATGGGTGGGGCTACATTCGGTGTATAAGACGCACCCAAATTTTCACCCCCTTCTAGGGGGGAAAAAGGTGTCTTATACTCTAAAAATACGGTATATACAATGGCTTGTTTAATATATGTTGAAGAAGGCAAAATAAAAGAGACACCACAGCTATTTCGCAGAGTTTTTCGCTGAGAAATGCTGCTCCTGAAGGTGGCAACAGAATTGGCTTTGATACTGAATCATTGTCTGATATTTATTCTCAATAGCAATGATTGCACCCTGAGGAAATTCATCTTAATAGATATAGCATATCCACTTGTTGCTTGTTCAGTTATCATCATAATATTCATGATTTCCAATAATATTATCAGTTATATCTAATACTGTGCCCTATGAATTTATGATATCTCAATCTGCTGCCTAGGGATATTGGTGGGCAAGTTCAAGCAGTTTACCATTCTTTTAAAACCAAAATAAGGTCAATGTTCCGAGCAGAAAATGGATTCAAATAAAATAAGCTAAATAATTTCTAACGTGCTATTTGAAAATGTAGTCAATTCTGGAGTCCTTTGTGATCTAGCACTGAAGATGTTATCTAGTCTGGTAATGTAACAATGTTCAAACAATCAAGCTCAGAGAGCACCAACGTCCACACAATTCAACCATGGGCTACAAATATTCTCTTCGGTAGTCAATTCTGCTCCCATCTTCTCTAGGTGAAAACTCACAGATTATAGTATTCTCAAAGAGATTTCACAGAGGTGTATAAGATTCTGTTAGACCCTTCCTTGAAATGTCTTCATCACTAACTTTCAAAATTACTTAAGGCAATGCTTTGCAAACTTTTTTCTTCATTACCCAAAACACTTATCAGAAAGTCCTTATTTAAATGTCCCTGATGTGATTGGGTAATGGTAATTGTCATTATCCAAACAACTTTTACCCAATTTTAGGTAATTTACCCAGGTTTGGGAAGCACTGATTTAAGGCAATTTATTTTCCTCAAATTCACCATCAGTTAGGCTCTACTTTCCATCATTACAGTCAAACTGCTACACCACTGTTTTACAAAAGAGGGGGGGGGATTTTTCTCTCTTATTCTTTTCTTGGATATACCGGTATTAATTCTGCCTTGAGCCACAAGTTTCATGGAGCAAGCAAGCTACAATTCATTTGCAAATGGTCTAATCTTCCAGTAATCTAAACATTGCATTTATTATTATTTTATTTGTTTGACTTTGTAAACATGAAGAAAGAAACCGGGCTTCTGTAACAAGCTTGTCTTGTAAAACCATTGCAAGACAAGTCACACTATTATTTCTGATTTGAATTACAAAGCAAACAGAAAACCATGCCAATCCCCTAATTGCAATCTGTAGCCAAAAGGTGGCAGTACTCATCCATTCTTCAGTGCTTGGAAAAATCCAAAAATTGATGCCTCACCATTTCATTAAGGTAGAAAACATGTATGTACATTTAATTTGTTTTATTTTGGTGTAGCGCAATACTAGCATTTATTGTATGTTTTGCAGGCACATCTAAGATATAGCTTGGTGACTTCTGCTAGAGATTTTAATTTATAATGTATCCTTAGTTTAGGAGAATACCATTTTAATCTGGCTAAGGCAGATCCCACTGTAGATCCTCTGCTCCTGGGATCATGAGGTTTAACTAATTAAGGCAAGGTTTTTGTCTTGTTAACTATGAAGAGAGCTAAAATAATTTAAGTAGGTTTGGTTTTAATCTTCCTTCTGCATCATACTGATTGATAAACAGATTCACAAATCTGTTGTGAGCATTTTCTAGAAGAGTGCAGCAATTCCATGCCATGCCATGCCATGCCATGCCATGCCAACCCATGAACTATATTCATTTAAGCAATATGAAACACAACCTTCATTTGGCTCACCCTTCAATAACAATTTCTTGCCATCCTGCCTATTGTACCTATCCAAAGCTGTAATGGAGATGAGAGCTTATAAATGTACTAAAATGAGTAACAGAATTAATAAAACAAAATTAAAAGCCTCATGTGCTGAGAATCCAAGCCTTTCCTATCACTTTGGCCTGCCGCTAAAAGGAGAGATCCTGTTCAAGATTCCTTTATTTCCCCCCCTTAAAATTAAGTATTTCTGTTAAATGTGCAGTTTCTGTTCAAAATTCTGACACCTACTTCTTTTGAATGGATGGTACTGTTTAAACTGTGGAGGGTTATGAGGAATGGCATAAAGTATATTCTCTCCATAGAAAAGATTCTCCCCCCCCCCTCTGCCTGCTTAGAGAGAGAGGGGGGGGGTGTAGGCCACCACTGCAGAAGCTATCAAGAAATCTGGTGTGTATTAATCAGAAGACAACTATCTAACTATTGCAGCAGGAGGGGCTACTGGAGTTAATATTGGTTCACTAAAATGAAAGAATGTTCTCAAATCTGGTAATGAGGCTTTTAACATTTCTCAGGCGAACAATTACCCACGAGAACAGAAATAGTTAGGCCTTTGTAAAAAACCATGAATCAATTTTCTCTGAACAATCCAAGTACTGTGTAGATCAGATCAATCCCTTTTTGGCTCTAAAAGCAAGTTAAACCCTCCCGCCTTGCAGACCCATTATGTCAAGAGTTACAGTTAGTTTTACTAAAAATTACAGTATATGTAGGTGTAGAGATAGGCGAGAAACATAAAACTAAAACCCTGAAGCAATATATATTATTTCCAGCAATTTGAGCAAATCATTTTCATATACAACAGACAGTAGGTCATTTTGAAAAGCCCTTTGGATAAACTTCCACTCACTAATGGGGAGTTTAAAAGCTGCCCCCCCCAAGCTTTAATTAATTAGAATCATCTCTGTCCTTTTCTTCAGGGGTTCAAGCAGTTTGCAGGGGTATTTGATCCTCCTTAATTCTACTTCTAGAACAGTCCTGAGCAAAGTTCGATTGTGAATAGTGAGAGTAGCCCAAAAAATCAGCCAATGAAATATCATGGCTAAGACTGGACTTGAATCCATATGTTCACAAGCCAGGTTTCTGGCCTTAACCGCTGCCCATCCCAGTACATATTCTGCTAGTACTAAAAAAAAATACTTTATATGTGAGACCACACCATCTCATATGCAGATAAGGTCCTGATCTATTTGCACAAGACTGATTAGACCCCGGATATCTCTATATACATTGATTACCTATGAAGATGTCCTCAACGAGTTGCTATTTTTTTTTTTAAATTTAAAAAATGTGTCTCTCTTCCTTTATTTAGAACACTGATTTTCTTTTTTGTCTTTGTCATTAAGTCCAGGAAGGAAAGATTCACCAGTGTGGACACTGAGTTCTAGAACTTCTTAAACACTAAGTGGTACAGTAGTGCTTACAAAAGTAAACATAACCATAAAGAGAAAAACAATGCTATAAAAGCAAGCAAGCTTTATTCCACAAGTGAATTGCACAGTGCTTGATCCATGCCAAAAGAAGACATGAGCGTGAGAAGTTGTCTTTATTCTGGAATGCGAATGTTCTTTTGTTTTATGCCAATATAATCCAAATAGCTACTGATGGAATCAGTGTTTGGTAGCCAGATTATCTGGATTCAGGTATATTATTTTTTGTCTATTAATAATACTTTTCTTTGCAAGTATATGTGCAAAAATAATAGAAAGAAGATGCTTTGCCACATTGATTTTTATAAACAAAAAATTAATATTTCTCTTTTAATCCAGTGGCCTGGGTGTGTTAGAGTGATCCTGGAGTGTGTTTTATGTAACCTCTATGACTCTTATTTTTAAAAACACAATATTGAGGGGACAAATAAAGGAACTACTTCACTGTCTCTAAATAGATAGGTCAACTACATACAAGGAAAACTAAATAATGTCAGTACACATGTCAGGATAGGACATTCTACAGTGAAGAAGTGAGTGGTCAGTGTTTGAAAAGACCAATGTATCCTTGTATGTCCAAATATTGTAAACTTTAATCTTGTTAGACAAAACTATACATTAAACCACTAAGACAAGGTCACATCATAGTATACATGTTTATAAGAACTGTAACTATGCTAATACTTGTGCAGGGCATATCCGATGATCATTGCTAACCTTTACCTCTTGGTCTCCTCCATTCTTTGGGCATGGAATCATTATTCTATAGCAGCACTATCATATTTTGCATTTGAACTTTTTAATTCATTTTTTCTCACAATTTATTTTCATTTTCCTCGTTTTTTTAAAAATTCATTTCTACACATCTGACTTTTCTGCATAGTGAATTATTCTTCCATGCTATAAAATCTCAGTCTTGTACTCATGCTCTTAAAGTGACATTGTATGTCTTAGTTTGCCTTTTTTTGTGCAATATATGTTGCTGTTGCTCTTTTGTGTGATTTAACCATGCTACATGTACTTTAGTCCTATGATCTCAACTTTACTCTGTTTTTTCCTCTGATTTGAGCTCTTATTGTGGTCAGATAAATAACCTGTACATTGCTCAGTCACCTATGAAGGAGATAGGCAGTTTCTAAATATGATAAACAACAACAACAGGCTTGGGAGACACTAGTCGCTATGGAGTCTAGACTTACTTCAGTATGTGGAAGGATACTCCACAGCACGTCACACACGGTATGGGAATATGAAAGATTCCTTCAACAAAGGTAGTTAAGGGAAGAAACAATTCCCCATATACTCCATATGGTCATGAATGATATCAATTTCACTAATCCCAAAAGTAAAAGCAGGATTAGTAATATAGTAACCATAAATGGTGCAAACCTACTCTGATGTTAAACATCAAAAGGAAATGCTTCTTGTGCTTGAATTTTTTTTTCATATCAGGGACAGTACATAAATGAATATGAGTGACTCTGGATCTAGAGAGACCGGAAGCTAGTTTATGGATTGCTAAATTTTGCACTAGATTTCAACGAGATGCCAAAAGCTTCATTCTTTTCTGCATAATGAGATATAACCATAATTCTGTGTATTATACAAGGGAAGTACAGTGTACTGGGTACACTTGGTTATCTGCTGTGATATATTTTGGCCTCCAGGATTAAAGCTTTTTAATCCCACTCCCACCCACCAAAAGATCAGATGTAGCACCCTCTACATCTGCAGAAACCCACATTTTTTTCAATGGGAAACATTTTGTACCATATGCTTATCCATAAAAAAATATGTACTTTATACTTTTCTTTGCAGTTATCAGCATCAAAAAGTCCTCATGGGATACAGTCCATTGGAAGGAGCAGGTGCCAGCTTTCCATGAGGTTGAAAAGGTCACTTAAGAGCCTATATTCTTGTCTAAAGAACATTTGCCCTGGAATGAAGCTTTTTCATCTTTTAGCAGGAATCTACTGTGCCCATCTCTCCTCTCCTTTTTTGTTTTCTCCCCCTTGTGTGCTTTATGAAAAAGTTTGTACGGTAAATAATGATAGACTGTGTTGTGGGCCTTTGCTCTTCTGCCAAGCTCCTTTTAGTTTTGGCAGTGATTCTGTTTTCCCTATCATCATCTAATGTATATTTATTTTACATAGCTACAAAGCCAGTGAAATTCCCTCTTAAATCCTAGGCTGCAAGAAGAAACAAATCAATTTCTTTTATTATAATTCCCTAATGTGTTCTCTTCTCTATCTACCTTCTAATTAGATTCAAAAAGGTTCATTGGTTTGAAAATTTCTGCCTTCAGAGCTCCACCGAAAATTGGTAGACCTTAGAGGCTATCTGATAAAAAAAGAGCTATTCATGAACTATTCACTCCTTATTTTGGAGTAGTTTGACTAAGTTTAAGGAAGTATTCCCTGCAAGCAATCAGTTCTACAACTATTAACTATATGATTTTGACCCTTCCTCAATGTGCACGTTTGAGGCTATATTGTATTATGCTTACATTCTCCTTATTAGATTGAAATTTGCCTCTAGATTTGCAATTTCCAAGGGCTCTGTGTCTACTTAAAACAAACTGGTCCACTGGAACATATCAATCAACCCTCTATTTCATTCTCAAACAAAGATGTCTCCATTGAAGATATGACACTGGCAAGTTAACATTTTAGGCAAAGAGATCTGACTTAAAATATCATAAAGTCAAAAGATTTTTGTGAGTAACTTTTCTCCAGTGTTTGGTGGGGTGGGGAGAGTGGGGTGTCATCTTTAATTTGGACTTCACTTCCCCTTGAGACCTAAACTTTGTGGGAGAAAAAAAATCTAAATAACTTTGGGCAAAAGCGACAGCTTGGGATCAGACATAAGGTTAGGTAGGTCATTCTTCCAAAATGAATTTGAGACCTAGTTTATTTCTTTAAAAGACTTATATGGCCACCCATCTTATATACAATAATTTGGGGAGGGGGAAGTACCACAAAAACAGTAGTAAAAATATTAAAACTAAATGAAAACAACTCTCTCCAGCTCTTACCATCACCATTACTGGGCTCCAACTTACCCAAACATTTGGTGAAAGAACCAGCTCTTCAAAGTTTACCAGAAGTTTATAAGGGTTGGGTATCTCAGGATGGAGGATATTTCACAGCACAGGAACAGCTACAAAAATCTGTTGCACTTATCCCATGGGGTAGTGACCAGGATATGGTTGATTGTTGGCAAAGCCTCCTGGTCCAGAAATTGGTGCATTTAGCATATAAAATTAATTTGTGCAAAAGTCTTCTAGCTATGGCTGTCATCTGCTCCTTGAACTGGATTTGTAAATCCAGGAGGACACCCAAATTGCATATAATCTCTGTCTAAGGGAGTATTACACCATTAAGTGCAAAAGAAGATACCTCACCAGGTGCCATCTATCCAGGGTTGAGTTGGAGCTGGTTTCTTCTAATTCAGGCTATCACCTGAATGGCATCACTCGCCTAGCCAGGGAAAAGATGCAAAATTGGGTATATCTGTATGCTGATAGTACCACATCCTTTGCCCCTGAATGACCTCACCCAACGGTTTCATGAAGTCATTAAAATGGAGTGGCAAGACACCTGAGCCTTCAGACATAACAAATGCAAGTTGAAATTAAATCTTTCTCTCCCCACAAACTTTGAACCACCTATGGACAAAGGAGGAGAACCACTGTAAAAGAACAGCTCTCCTAATCCTCAAAACTGGTCTGGAAAATGGTCAATGTTTATTAAGAGAAAAAGAGACTGCAATGACTTCATTGTGGATGTGTACTATAGGCCAACCACTAAGCATAAAAAATATTAAAAGAATAACTTGGCCATCTGCAAACCAGATGGCCAAGTTATCCAAGCAATACACAATATGATAATTGGGATTTCAAGTACCCAACAATAAAAATCTCTGTTGCAGATGGAAGATCCAAACAAGTCTTTTGACATAAATGCAAATAACTTCATTGGTCAAGAAAATTACTAGGGGATCAGCTATACTGAACTTAGCACTTATTTACAAGAAGAAGTAATCCAAAAAGTGGAAGTGATAGGGACCATGGGAGAGAGGGACCATATAATCCTACAGTTTACCAACTGAAGGTAGTCACAACAGTCTTTCAGATTTCAAGAAAACTGACTTCAACAAACTAAAAGTACTGGTAAATGTAGGAAGGATTCCATGGATGGAAATCCTAAAGGAAAAAACAGTTCAGGAGAGCTGAAAAATTCTGGAAAAACAATTTAATTAAAGTCCAAACATAAACAATACCAAAGAGGAAAAATGAGTCCAGCGTAGTTGCTCCAAGAGCTTTCTGGTAAACAAGCAAGCAAACAAACAAAAATGCGCTAAGTTTTAAAAACTGGAAAGAGGGTCCTATAACAAAAGCAGAATATCAGGAAACAATTTGAACCTTCAAGGATGGGGTCAGAAAGGCAAAGGCTCAGCATGAACTAAGGTTTGCTATGTAAAAGTGTCAGAAATAACAAAAAATGTTTCGTTGGTTAAATTCAGAATAAGAGAAAAGTGGGAATGGAAAGGGTTAGCTCACTGGTTGGAAATGAGGGCAAGAATGTGATGGACAAGAGGGGAAAAAATTGAACTGCTTAATTCCTACTTTTCATAAAAGGAAAAAGTCTAATTTGAAGCTGCATTTGGGGGAGCAGAAGAGAAATGCAAGCCCAACCATCTTTTGCTTTCTCCCTGAGCAATTAATCACAACATGGACAGCAAACAAACAAACAAACAAACAAACAAACAAAAAAACCAACCCAAGCTGCTGTTTTTCAGCCTTTCTCTTGGCTGAGATAACTGTATCTAGAGCCAAGGTGGTACAGTGGTTAAAGTGCAGCACTGCAGGCTACTCCAGCTGACTACTAGCTGCAGTTCGGCAGTTCAAATCTCACCAGGCTCAAGGTTGACTCAGCCTTCCATCCTTCTGAGGTCGGTAAAATGAGGACCCAGATTGTTGGGGGCAATATGCTGACTCTGTAAACAGCATAGTGTAAAAGCACTATGAAGCGGTATATAAGTCAGAGGTGGGTTTCAGCAGGTTCTGACCAGTTCTGGAGAACCGGTAGCAGAAATTTTGAGTAGTTCGGAAAACGGGTAGTAAAAATTCTGACTGGCCCCGCCCACATCTATTCTCTGTTTCCCAAGTCCCAGCTGATCAGGAGGAAATGGGGATTTTGCAGTAACCTTCCCCTGGAGTGGGGTGGGGATGGAGATTTTACAGTATCCTTCCCACCAAGCCATGCCCACCAAGCCATGCCATGCCCTCCAAGCCACACCCACAGAACCGGTAGTAAAAATTTTTGAAACCCACCAATGATATAAGTGCTATTGCTATTGCTGTCTTCAGGACCTAACCAGGCCCTGCTCATCAGCTGAGCCAAAAACAGGGCACCCTGGAGCTTGGCTGATCATGCCTGCTCTCCATACAGTCTCTACAGCTGAAAAGCCACCCCATGCCACAAAACCATGGGTCGGCTTCTCTGGATAAGCTCATATAGGTCTCTTTCTCAGGACTTCACAACAAACAGACTCATTTGCAATCCAAACAAGATGCAAGTGAAAACTGTTCTTCCCACCTTAGAGATTTTGGCTTCCAGCCCGTTGCATCATGAAGATGGGAGAAAGAGGCCCAAGACTTTGTTTTGTACCATGCCAAAGAAATTGCATGAATATACTCATATAAATTACCAGGAATCAAACTTGAATCAAAAGGAACTTTATGTTTAAATGTGCTCCCAGTGGTGTTCCCAGAAAAAGCATATGAAAATCTGTAGATGCTTTGCCAGTAATTAACTTGGGCAATTAATTTGATATTACTTTGGTGTTAAGACTGGTGTCCAGACAAATACCTTTTGTTGTTAATGATTGTGATTAATCAACCACTTTAGTGCACAGCAGCAAGAATGAGAAACTTAACCCTCCTTTATAGTGATGTGTCTGAATGAAAGTGAACTAAAATCAAACCAGATTATGTATATGCCATGATCCAAGTAAAATTATGTCCAGAGCAGAACAATCACCTTTGGCTTCAAAATGAAGTTTCCATGCATTTGAAAGCCAAACCAGTTTGCTTGCTCAGGTTTTTCATTTGAATCATGACTTCTTTTGAATATTGGTGATTCAAAGCTGAGTAAGCTTGAAATGAGCAACAGCCAGAAGGGCAATAGTCTTGCCGAAGCTGATGTGTCATAAAAGCTAGAAACCCAGACAAACATTATGGAAGAATCATAGTTATCTAATACATCAATTCTACAAAAGAAAACATTTCTGCCTATGTCCTGAAGTAGGGAAGTGACAAGTGGTGGCAATCAGAGAATCTCCTGCAAAGAGGGACTGAAGAAGCAATATGTCAGCCTGACAGAGAAGTTTTAAGTTAAGAGGTGTGGGCTTTCTTCCTGAGGTTCATATTTGAACAGTGAGGGAAGCAAATAGCTGGTTATGCAAAGGGAACAATTTGAAATCATGAGAAGGAGTATTTTCTTTAAGTATCATCTGAAGTTCTGTTGGAAAGGATTCATTCCCGTCTCACTCTGAGATAGCACACAAGTCATACCTCCCCACAATGAATCAGATTCATTAGATTTCCCTAGAAATCAAGCTCCAAAAAAATGGGGACAATTATATTTCCTTGCGTTAAAATTGCCAACTTGTTAAGCTCTGAAGGAGCCATTCAAGTAAATATTTTTAGGTATTTTTCAGCATGCCTCTGGACATTTTAAGTTTCCAGCTGGGTTAGAAGTCAAGGGAAGTCACAATGCCTAGACAGGAGCAGAAGTGCCAAAAGGGTGAGACATGAACATAGAAAGGCCAAAATACCGAGACAGTAACAAAATAATAATGAAAAGTATTGGATGCCCTACAAGACAGATTTTGGGTTGTGAGATATGTGCTGATTGATGAGTTCTAACTTATTTTAATAAGCCTTGAGTAAGGACTTTAATTTTGAGATATTTATCCAAATTAAACTCAAATTCATTCTAAAACCTTTGGAGTTGGCCCATTATTAGTAATACCATTGGAATACTTTAGTACTCTGTTTCAGAGTTTGTTTGGACTCTAACAGTATGGAAAAATACTATTTAACTATACCCCAAAGAACTAATCTTGCTGACATTTGAGTCACAACCTATTATATATCCAGAATAAGCAGAACTGCTTTTTCTTTTTTGGCTCATTATATTTTAGGAAGACAGTCTGTACAACTTTGCAGATAGCCAAGGTTGGAAATGTGTAGAGAGAATACTCTGGGTAGAAATATTTTTTTACCAATAACAGACATATTCTTAGTGAGATACATTTCCTGAGTATAGGAATGGTATCATACCTTCTGTTGTTTAATAAAATAGTGTTGAGTTCTATGGTGAGAGGTCATATCAGAATAAGCATTCTAAAAAGATTTTGGTACAAACAGAATGAAATTCTCTCTGTTCTACCAAAAGATTGATTTTTTAAATCTGTGCATATAAAATGATACCTCTGACAACTTTTACTTATCAGAAGGGATCACTACGTATACTTTCCTAGAAGTAAAGATATTATATCCATCATATTAAAGCTCCTTTGAAGGTGAGATCTCTATACAGTATTTATTGAATGAGGTAGTCATGGTTCAGAGGTGTCTGTGGAGAGAACATCCAAAAAGTCAAGATGGCTTTCTTGACCATGGCCATGGTCAAGGTGGCCATGACTGCACAAATGAAGCCCTACCCTTTGTACAAAGTTCTGACTCCTTTATAGGCCTCATTCACAAAAAAGGGAGGAGGTCTTTTATTGCACAGTTACAGCTGCTATCTTTTTTTTTTAATTTATTCATCTTGTAAATGTTTCTGTGATGGTTGTTTTCAGAGTAGTTCACAAATTTTATTATTTTATATGATAGCTGAACTAATGGAATTAATAGAATAATATTTGTACACTCACGTACCTAACTTCCAGAACCATATGTAGAGATTCCAGATGAAGGCAGACACATATTTTGCGTACTGATTCACGTTTCTTTCTTTTAAAACATAGACTGAGTCCTTCAATTCACTAGGGGAATGAGTTGGTTCCACCCTTCTCAATTCTATGTGTGCCTTCACTAGATATGTGGAATTTCCCCATAATATAGCTTTTTCTTGCTCTGTTTGTGAGGCTTATTTGCAAATGGGAAACTCTTTTTGCTGCAGAAGCAACTATATGTCACTTATGTCAGAAGCAACTATATGTCACTCGGCTGAGTCACCACTGCTTATCTCCTGGCCATAAAGGACCAAATGTTAGTTCTCTGCCAACACTACAGATTCACAGGACAGAGAAGAGAGTCAGAACAGGCCACTCAAGACCTGTTTCATCTCAAATATAGAATCAGAACACTGGGTGATGATAAGCTTCATTATTTGGAAGTGGAGAGGAAGGAGGGAAGGAGAGAGATCAGTACACATTGTCAGCTGAAAACTATAGTGATCTTTTGTTTATGTCTTCATTCCTGATCATTATACTTTGCCTCTCTTCTCTGTCAGTGGCAGTAATGAGTAAAAAAAAAAAATTAAGAGATTTTATACATCTTATATGTCCTTGTATGGAAGAAAACTACTTACTACTTTAGTATTGATACAATTAATTTTTTTTTTAAATCAACATAAGCCTGTCTTGTTCACAAGTGGGATGAGATGAATGCAACATTGTGAGAATACACCAGGAAAAACGGGGCATTGTGGTTAAGGGTTAATGAGGAATGGCGCCTGTGTGCTTCTTTGTTAATCTGTCCTGAGTTCCTTTCACTCTTAGGTGACTCAGCCTATATGAGTTGCTGATTCAGAACATGGAGAGAATCTCTACAGGTTTAGCAAGTCAAAATAACTGTGCCTTGCATTTTCTAGCACCTTAACAAAGACCATATTATTTAATTGATGGGGAAAATATAGAACGTGCAAAATAAAAAATGATAAAATAATAAAAACCAAGTGTCTCATAAGAGCTTTGCACCAGGAGGAAGAACTGCCTGGTTTTTAAAAAAAAAATCAGAAAAAGATTTTAGCATGCCTTTATTGCCTTTTTATTTTCAGGAACTATGTAACCACAAAATTCCTGTTTACTATATTTCTTCAGGATAAAGTTTTCTGTGGTGTGAGGTACCTAAGACTACTCAGCACACATACTAGAGATCTAAAGAAAGTCTATTTATTGAAGCTTCCAGGAAAAATATTGACTGGATAGTAAAAATACTTTCCTTGATTACTCAGGCTCATATGTTAAACTTAAAATTACAGGAACTTCTTTTTTTACTGATTTATTTTTAGACTTTAAAAATAAGTACTGGATTTTAATGGGAGAAAACTCACTTTTTAAATTGCTTATTTTCATTGACCCTGCAGGTCCAACTAGATTGCTTTAGATCTGCTAGCAATGGATAAAATGGCTATAGCCATCAATGACATCAATTATCATCCTCCAGAGACTTCTGGGTTCCTTGTTTTTTAAAATAAGTGTTTGCCAGTGAGTGCAGTGCTATCTCATACATTAGGCACAGGCATGGGACTAATTAATATTTTTTGTTATTCCCATTATTTAGGATGCAATGCCACTGTTGAATATTCAGTCCAAAGGCATCACTTCTATGAATCTTGTTCAACTCCCTGGGTTCTCTGAGAGAGGCCTTGATGGCCTACAGATGTTAATTAAGTTAATTCAGAAACTAAAACTTTAAATTAAAATGAACCAACATGTGCAAATTTAGATGTTGTTAGACCAATTCTCATCACAACCACTGATAGTGAAGGATGTTATCAAGTGTATAAGACACTCATCCCCACTTATTTTATCAACAGTTGCTTCATTACTGTGATAATTATATGCTAGAAAACAAGAGCTAGGATGGCTAAGGCCATTGAAGAACCCAGTTTGAAACTTTTCCCCTTTGGTATTATGTTTGGGTTTAGGCACAATAAGTGTGTTGCAAGTGGCTATTTTCAAAGATTTGCAATGAATAAGTGGTCTCTTTTAGCATCATGTTTTAAAATATGGTATTATGCTAGATGCTTCATAGAATTCACATGCCCCTTTCTTTTTATTGCATATTAATTCATCTCCAGTTCTTGATGAATAGGGTGAATTAAAGCAGAACAAACAGTTCTAGGTCATATCCTCCTTCCTTTTGAAATACTAGGCAGATAGAAGAAATATGTGGTTGATAGAATCCCAGCTCATCTGAGCCAAGATTCTGAAATATTTAAGGAAAATATTAAATTGAATGCACTGTATTTATATCACTCTGAGTTACTTGGTGTTTGCCATTTTATCCATACCAAAATAAACATGAAGAGATTTTGAAAGCTTGAATTGATTTATATCTCATTTTCAGAAGTCAAAAAATTCTCTCTTACACCTACTGGTACAAGAAATAAGGAGTCTTACAATGTTGAATAGAAAGATCTCTATATTTCCACTTTTATATGCACCATTTCCTTCTAGGTTTGGAAGAGTCAGTTAAATGGAATGTCATACCTATAAAGTTTTTAAATTTTTTAACTGTAAGAAATCTGTTTGAAGTCAGCTCTGAGATTTTCTTTCTGAGCCTCACATATGGTAAAAAAAGACGAGAAGCTTGGGAAAAAAAATCAGGGACACATAAAAATAGATTTAATAAAATGATCTTAAGTACTGAAAAACCACTTGGAAAATAGTTTATTATGCAGCTTTTCCTGTATGTGGCATAAGTAGAAGAATGTGGTCTGAAATAGGGGTTTTATTGGCACAACTTTATGATAGCTGCATTACTCACCAGCAATCAAGCTGTGAGACAGTTGCATAGAGGAAGTTCCAAGTAAGTGGCAAAATGCCCTTTAGAGACACATCAGTTTCTCACCATACATTCCAATGGGCCCAGGCAAGTCATGGTCCAGTAAACAATGTGGTGCATTTGCCTTCTCCACGTAATGGGATTATGAATGCAAAAATTTGGTTGTGAATTAAAACAATATTTATTTTTCCCTAAATGTTGGTTTCCAAACATTCACTAGATCCAAAAACAGATCTAGTCGATTTCTTTATTTCATTGTGGCTCTGCAGTGGCAGGTCTTGGAAAACAAAAGGATTATTTTATTATCGGAAGTTTGTTGTCCTAAGAAAAAAGTGAAATGCTTTACTTTGCTTGTGAAGTTGTGCTACAGCTTATGCTGATCAGAGGGAGAAAGGTTGTTGAGGGAGAAGGACCATTAGATCCTATTTGTCTTAATCACCAGGCAAAGACGTTGAAGGACCTGTTGTGTAGCCAACTTCTTGCATCTGCAACTGAAAGGATCAACATTCACAACGCTGAGCAAAATAGAAGACTCCTTGGCTCAGTTTCTCTTTAGTGTCATAGCCTGTTTTCCTTCTTTCCACATGGGCTGCTTGAAGAAGGATACCTCTCAATTTTGAAGGATGAATAGATTGTTGTTAGGGACCCACATGCTGCCTTCTAACATTGTCCTTTGGTTGAGTCTCCTCTCCTCCCCTTCCCTCTCCATTTCTTTCTGAGCTGATTACTTGCTTCAATTATTTTGGTATCAATGTTAACCTCCAACTTCCTTTCTGGAGTTCTCCTTTCTCCCATAAAATTGCCCATTTTTGCAGCTGAGGTCTGTAATGACAAGTTGATCCAGAAATCTTGGGATAGTGGTGAGGAGTTATTTATGCAGCATTTAATTTTATTTAAGTATCAAGGCCATTATTTGCTCTTTTCTGGTTTCCCAACATTAAATTTAGGTAACAGGGAAAAATTTGCACTTGCAAACCACCAATTTATTCTTAAAGCTTCCCACAGCCTTCTCTCAGCTGTATTTCCATAGCTGTGTAATTAGCCACTATGCTTTATAGAGCAGCCTTTTTAGGCTGGCATCTCCAGGCATGTTAGAATATAATTCCCCAAATTTTCAGCCAGCATGGTAATTGAACACTAGGTTGAAAAAGTTGTTTTAGAATAAAAGCAGTCTTTGAGATTCGGCTTTTGTCTACTGACTATTGGCCCCATATCTTATACGATGTTTTTAGAACAGAACAGAACAGAACAGAACAGAATAACAGAGTCGGAAGGGACTTTGAAGGTCTTCTAGTCCAACCCCCTGCTTAGGCAGGAAACCCTACACCACTTCAGACAAATGCTTATCCAATGTTTTTATTAATAACCGCTACTGGTTCCCAGATTCATGAATTTATTAATTAGATTAGTATACTGCATTTTCTGCTGGAGCTCAAGGTGGCCCTACAATTTTCCCCTACAACAATCATTTTGTAAGGTACATTCTTCATCCAGCTTTTCACTTGATCTAATATCTGGGCTTGTGCTTAGTCTTTCACAGAGTTCTAGTGAAGTTCTAGTGAAGAATCTGTCCTTTCTTCTTTTTTCTTGGATCTACATAATGCTTCAGACATACTGATCAAAGGTATTATTTTCCACGTCAGTACTCATATGATTCAAAACACGGGAGTTAAAATTAGGCCATTTAATTAGTTGTCTCTCATTCTGGAAACAGGCTACAATTTATGGTAATTCATTTCTTTTTTGGTACTAACATCTAACACTAGGAAACTTCTGTTATACTGTGGTTCTTGATTTTTGTATTTCGTTAATTGATTTTAGCAGTGAGATTATAATGAACAAATATTGTTTGGCAAACTACTTTGGAAATATAAAGTAAAGAGTGAAATAGAGTTTTATAGAACAGGCCAACCCCAAGTTCTAACCTAAGGCACAAATGAAGAAGCTCAAAATTATCCTATTTTGGACACATTATGAAAAGACTGAGCTCTCTGGAAAATGGCCTAATGCTGGGAAAGATGGCTATAAAGAGAAGAAGAGAATTACTAGTAGCAAGATGGAGAGAATCTTTTACCTGGCAATGAATACACCATTGGGAGACCTGAAAGAACAGGTGAAGAATAGATTGTCACAAAGAAAAATCTACCTCTGTGGTCACTGGGACTTGAAAACAATAGGAAGTGCCATCAATTATCTTTACCAACAGCCATTCATACTCTGGTGAACGAGTCCAAAGAATATTTTCCCTCAGCTTTAGTTGTTTTCACATGCTTGTTTTGCTTCCATTCTTCAGAATGAAATCTGTACCTTATTCTTATTTTCTGTTCCTTTAAAAGGATAGTATTTCAGATAATTGAAAAAAAAATCTTTTAAACTTTTATAAATTATTAATTATGGATTATTTAATTAAAACTACTCCCTATTTACAAAACTGACCTCAAATAATGCATGTCTGCCAGAGTGGTTGGGATTTTCTTTTCTTTTATGTTCCAATCAAAGAAGCAACTTTTTAAATCCTTGATAATCCACAATTCATTGGCAGTGTGAAAAAAGCAATCAACATCCATAGAAAGGGAGGTACAAGAAATCAAATGACGTTTTGTGAAGGGGCTGCTATTAAAAGAAACTGTTGAGAATAGGTATTTTAGTGAATAGCAACTTTGCTCTTAAAAAGGGGAATGAGAAATGTGGTAGATAGAAAGGCACCAAACGCAAGAATATGTAAAGCTAACTACTAATTTTTAGTACCCTGACTGTATTAGGCCTTCTCAAAGAAAAATAAAACTGATTGATGTCTATGTGGTTTAATGTTTCTTAATACATTACTTCTTCTTGTACCAATTAACATCAATCTTTGAAAATTTGGTGTCCTTTTGGCTTCATGCCAAAGCTAACAATGATGGCTTAGCTTTCTATTTCATAGGATATTGTTACAAGTGAGAACAGTCACACCATAATATCTTAATATTTAAGCCTCTTCTTTGCCCCTTTGAACAGTAGACTATATTTTAGTGAAACAACATTTTCATTCTTTCAGTCCTATCATTTGCTTAGTATTTTATAGGACACCCAAAAATGCTGAAATTAAGTGGCTTCTTTTGATTTATTAAACTTCTCAAGTGCCTGGTGGAGGTCACTGATGCAAAACATTAAAAGCATTCTTTTCTTTTGCAGTAGTGCCAGGAAAATGTGAGCTTCCCTATATTTAAGAAAGCCAAGCCAATTTTAACAATTGACAACTCAGTTCTTCATGTCTGTCTACTGTACACAGTCTTTTGAAACCAATGCTATACATTCAGCCAGATAATGTGATCTGAAATCTGAATGTAAGGATCTGTCATTGATCCAAGACCTTCCAAGTTTTCCAAACTAGTTTTCCAAATTTATTCCACTAAATTCAACAACAATCAGATACAAATCACTTAATGATTTGGAGAAAAGTACCTCTGAGAGCAAAACCCTCCAGGCCTCTGAAATTGCATCAAGAAGTATCTTCCATTAAACAACTGAGTTTAAAATAATGAATGGTTATAAATGAAGAAACATTCTAGCCTCCTAAAGCTGTTTTAAGATATATGCTGATATGCCATAGATTCTAAATAGAAGTTGTCTCTCATTTGGCACGACTTCAAAATATGCATAGATAAAATGACCAATATATTGTGATATGCCTCAAACTCTATATTACGTGTCTATGGAGATTCTCAAACATTCAGGTCATGGTTGTCCCAAAAGTGCTTGTCAGGCCTGGAAGCCATCTTTTTCATTGGATCTTCAGGCCTGCCACATTTACTACTGTGGGAAACTGGGAGGGGGGAATTGTGTGGAGCCAAGGTGATATGTAGTCATAATAACTTTCCTTTCTCAAAGAGTCAAGAACATCTTACCCTGCACCTGGAAGGCTGGAACTGGGAGGCATCTCCAGTTGGGACGGTGCTTTGATTGGACCATGTGATGGACTTGTGGACAGGAACTTGAACTTTCCTTTGGGTGGGGAAAACCTGGAAACTTTCAGATTCAGGTTTTCCCAGATGTGCCAATATGACAACTCTAATAAAATGAAACTTTGAGGAACTTCAAGCCTTGGAGTTTCATTGGGGGTGTTACTTGAAACCCCGACAGTGCTTTTCAGAAGGCAACTGGACTTTCTTTGGTTTTTTTCCTTGAAGAAGGAAAAATTGAAGAAGCGAACTGAAGAAGGTTCTTGGATGAGAAGCAAAATGTTTTCAAGGAAAAAAAAATCCAAGAAAGTCCAGTTGCCTTTGGAAAAGCATCTTTGGATCAATACCATGTGAATCATTTTTAACCATAAATTATTACCCATACATTTTCAAGATGCATCCTTTTCGATGCTATCTTTTAGTATATCTTTCCATAAAACCTCTTATTATTTGCTTCCTAGGCAAAAGTCAACCAAACAATATGCATTTTTCTCCATTCTAGAGACTGGGCAAACATTTTTTTAAAAAAACAGGAAGTCTGACTTTTATTTATTTCTTAATCTGGGACTGATGTAATGATCCCTCAGTTTTCTTGGTTCTTCATGTGACACTTCTATTGACAATTATGATCTACTTCTAGTAGAATTACATATCTCATGGGCTGTGTAAGGGCTAGATCAGGCAAGATCAGAAGCAACTGATAGCAGATAGATCTATTATGATTATAGTGCATAGGTAATTATGCATGTAAGATATTAGAATTGTTATGTGTCTGGCTTGAGTCTTTTAGTTTGGGCTGCTGGTGCTAGTATCTGTTGTTGTTGTTGTTGTTATTATTATTATTATTATTATTATTATTACGATTTATATGTCACCCTATCTCCAATGGACTCAGAGCGGCTCACAACAGTAAAATACACAATAACATTAAAACAATGAAATTAAAAGTCTGAATTAAGCAGTTTAAAATCAATTTAAAACTATTAAGAACCCCCCCCCCCATCAGTCCAGGCTACAAAACAACCAGGTCTTCAAATCACTGCGGAACGAGCGAAGGTCAGGGGCCATCCAGAGCTCCAAAGGAAGTTGGTTCCAAAGGGCGGGTGCACCCATAGAGAAAGCTCTCCCCCTGGAGGTCGCCAGCTGACATTGTCTGGCCGACAGCACCCTGAGGAGGCCCTGTCTGTGGGACCGGGTGATTGGAGATTGTTGCTGGCTGCAGGGGGTCCGACAAGTATCCCGGGCCTAGGGCTTTATAGGTTATAAAAGTCTCTTACTAAATACCGTGGCCCTGTGAGCCTAATAGCTACAGTATTGGTCTGAGTTGAAGCAACTCCCTCCTTCCACCAATTTGTGCTGCACTGCCTTATACATACATATTTACTTTAACTGGCATATGGCTAAAGGAAATAATAAAGGAGGAAATGCTGATAAAAATTCTGGCTTGAATTTTAGACTATCCCTTTTTTTTGAGGTAGGATATACTTCATGAAATCAGAAATTCATAACCTGGGACAGTTCCAGATGCTAACTTTCTTCCAGGATAATGTACTTGCAGCTGGGAATAGAAGTTTTCTTCTCCACTTTAGTTGGTTCATTCATGTAGGTTTTCAGGAGAAAACATTTCTTGCTATGGTTACTACAACTCTATTAGGAGATAACAAAGGAAAAGCAGAGCTATTTCATTCCTGGTTTGCTGCAGTTTTTGTCAGCAAAAATTAATATGGTTTAAGATTGTGAAAAGTAGGATGAAGGGGCAAAGTTGAAGTTTGATAGAAGCATGACCAAAAAGCAACTACTTCAAATAATTTAAATATTCAGGGCCAGAAGAACTGTGAAGTGGAAGATACCTGGAAGACAGTAAATGTTGCCCAATCTTTAAAAAGTGGAAATAGCAATATCTGGAAAACTACAGGTCATTCAGTTTCACATCAATACCTAAGAAGATTCTAGACCAAACTATAGAAAGACTGATTCACAAAGCTTTTGAAAATTATCAGAAATCAACAAGGATTTGTCAATAATAAATCTTACCAATGAATCTTTTATTTTTCTTCAGCTGGTAATTTCCTAATAGCTGTAGGCATTACTACATTTGAATTATGAAACAATAGAAAACGTTTCCCATGACTGATTAGCAAGCTAGTTAAGCGTGGGCTGGATAGCATTGACAATTAAATGCATAATAGTTGCTTCAATAGTTACTACCAACTTGCCTTCCATTGACGACCTGTATACTGCACGAGTCAAAAAGAGGGCTGTGAAAATATATACAGACCCCTCACATCCTGGACATAAACTGTTTCAACTCCTATCCTCAAAACAATGCTATAGAGCACTGCACACCAGAACAACTAGACTCAAGAATAGTTTTTTCCTGAACACCATCACTCTGCTAAACAAATAATTCCCTCAACACTGTCAAACTAGTTACTAAGTCTGCATTACTATTAATCTTCTCATCGTTCCTATCACCCATCTCCTCCCACTTATGACTATATGACTGTAACCTTGTTGCTGGTATCATTATGATTTATATTGACTGTTTCCTAATATGATTTGATTGCTTATTTGTTCCCTATGACTATAATTAAATGTTGTACCTTATGATTCTTGACGAATGTATCTTTTCTTTTATGTACACTGAGAGCGTACGCACCAAGACAAATTCCTTGTGTGTCCAATCACACTTGGCCAATAAAGAATTCTATTCTATTCTATTCTATTCTATTCTATTCAAAAATCATACTGAAAGAGTTTATTAACGATATCAATTCTGGGTTCTCCAATATTTTCACTAATGTATTGGATGAAAAAGAAAAAGGAAAGGAAAACTTAACAAGTGTGCAGAGGACACAAAATTGGGTATGATAAATACTGTTGAAGGCACAAATAAAATTAAAATTGATATTGGTAGATTGGAGAAAGTAACAAAATCAATTTTAACAGAGACAAATGCAAAGTTCTTCATTTAAGACACAAGTATAGCATAGAGGATACTTATTTGGATACATTAAAAAAGAAGCTGGAGTAGTAATTAATTGCAAATTGAATAGGTGTGTGATTTGAAAAAAAACTAATGCAATATGAGCTGCATCAACAGAAGGAAACATCTCAAATCAAAAAAAATAACTGATTTACTCTATTTTGAGTTAGTCAGATCCTACTTCAATAACTGTGTCCAGTTCTTGGGACACTACTTTACGAAGGACGCAGAGAAATTTGAAAAGGTCCACTGAAAGGCAGTGAGTATGATCAATGGCAAGGTGTTTGAAAGAACCTAGAAGAGCTAAATAGGTTTAGCCTTGAGAAAAAATAATTGAATGGGGATATGTGGTGCTGGAGGACCCCTACTTGTTTGTTTTTGGGAAGGATTAGAGGTAATTTACATGTTCATAGCCACCATGACAACCATGTACTTGCCCAAGGTTATTAAAAGTCATTCCCATATGGGAAATCATATGCTGGGTCTGTTATTTGTCTCAGAAAGGATGTGATGACATCTTAGGGTGGAGGACAACTGCCTGCTGTTATGGACAAATTACTCTCTGATTGCTCCAAAGCTAACAAGTATCTTTAACCTCTAGGATGGATCTGTTTGATTGCTCTGCTCAGGCTTCTGTAGGGTTTCCTACTTGTTTTCCTGAAGATACTTGGAGAAATTCTGAGTCTGTTGGGAAATTCTTGGTTGACTTGAAAGGGGAAGCAATTGAAGCACTTGATGGGATTGCAACTGAGTACCCTTTCTCTGATTACTGGGTTTATTAAATTTTATGAAATAAAGTGGCATAGAAGATACATAGGATGATGTTACCAAAAGATGAAGATAGAATCCAACCAAACACTGGCAAAGGTTCAGGTTCAAACATATATCTTTTTGTTACCAATGATGAACAGATAATATTTCTTAACTATTGCCTTCATAGACAGGGTTTACTGTGGTATATAGTAGCTATGCCACATGAACTTCGTATCCTTGACCTTCCTGGTTGATAGACATCTCTAGGAGGGTAAAAGGAAGCTAGGTCACAACAATGGTTAATCCATCCTTGGGAGATGGTGTGCTGTTGCCTGTCTGGAAAGAGGCAGTGGTACAGTCTCTGGATCTATTGTTTGACCCCACCTTGGATAATTATTGGCTGATCTCGAACCTCCTCTTATGTAAACATTGCTGAGAATGCAGTGGACCTGCAAATACACCCAACTTGTATAAATCTGAGTTTGCTATAGAATAAAAATGTAATTGATTTTCTTAGCCTGCCATATAATATTGTTGGAACCAAGATGGGGATGTCTGACCCTCCTGATTCAGTTGGATCTCTTAGATCACTTGATACCATTCAAAGTGCATTTGAATTGGCCCCTTTAACTCTATGATTTTATCCAAAAGAAATCACTGCAATGTTGTTCATTGTACATTCAGACAGTACAATGTTTTGAAGAACTTCAAAGACAGTTCAAAATGCAGCAGTACAGAAGCCCGATATTTGCATTCTAGACTTTTCTCAAGAATAGTTATTAATGGATGCAAAAAAGTAATAGATCTCTAGGCTAGACTTTGAAGTTAAAGACATATAGAAGGTAAGGGAGAATCATTCCTTATTTTTGCCAAGAAAACTACGTGTTTGAGTCAGAAATTGCTTTTTTAAATATCAAAGTTATGGCAATGCAACTGATTAAGAGTTCTTCCCAGGCTCCAATCAAAGTGCAGAATTTGACATTTAGATCTTAATAATTTTGGAATTGCTCATTGGAGAAGGATGAGTTGCTAGATGACTCTTCACTGTCCATAGAGTTCCAGATGAGGACGTAAGACAAGGACTTCTCAATGGCAGTCTCCAGACTGCTTTTGAAATCTGCCAGATTCATTACCACCATCTCTACTTTCCAAAGTTGAAATGACGCTTTATTTTAAAATTTCTATTACAGTGTGCTTTTACATTATATGTTAGCAGAGGTAGTTGGCTGCCTTGAATCTCCTTTTGGCATCATTTGGCAGGATAGAAATATTTTATTTTTGTTCGGGAACAGCATGATTGTGTAAACTGTGGAAGTATAGCAACCACTGGTAAATCTAAAAGAGTAAGATACACATGCATTTTATCTTTCATTTATCATGCCAACTTGTAGAGAAGGATCTTCTGAACGAATGACTCACTTTATATTTCTTTGGCCTTGGAATAAAGCAAACCTTATTTGCAACTCATCCTTCTGACATATGCTTAAGCAGATTCAGCACATGGGAACAATAGAATTCTGGATGAGAGGCTCCTTTTATTTATGCGAGAACAGGTCTGTTTCCATAAAATGAAAAAAGCAAAAAAACAAAAACAAAGCTTAAAGCAGGAGCACAAACTCTTTATTGTTTACTACAGTTGCTATAATAATCTTAAAATCCTCCTCCCAAAAAATGTTTAGGTAATTTTTGTTACTCATAAACCAATTTAATTCAAAAGTATCTTTATAAAAATTCATAAAATAAAAAAAATCTCAGTAAAAGAGTATGAAAACAACATGAAATGGCAAAAAGGGGACCAAACAACCCACCCAACCTGAACCTTATCCAGCAGCAAATGCTGACAAATGAACCTGAATGGGAAGAAAGAGGAAGAGGAAAGATGTAGTCATTCATTAGCAAGATTGGTGTTGCCATCAAGAAACTTGCACAGTGATGACTAAATCTAACTTGTTTTACAGCACGGTATTATAAAATGGAGATATCTGAGGATCTCCAAGTCTTGCTGAACCTTAGTTCCCTGCTGTTGCTTGGCTAAATACTTTAAGGACCACTCTGGGTATAGGGGACTGATATAATAAACAACCCTTGTATAAAGAAGAAGACAGACATAATTACAATCTCTGTTCAAAGGGAAGGCAAAAGTAGCTTTTTCCAGCTCAGCTTGATTTAGATGAGTTAGCTGCGGCGACATGGCCACGGCGAGATTGCTGTAGCAAGTTGGCTGTAGCAAATTGGCCACAGCGAGTTGGCCACATTAAGTTGTTCTAGATCTTAGTCTCATAGTGGCTATCTATGTATCCAACATATTTAGAAGACATCAGGCTAGGGAAGGCATGGCTGGCTGGGGAATTCTGGAAGTCCACACATCTTTAAATTGTCAAGGTTGAGAAACACTGTCTTAAAGTATACAGGATCCAGGTAAGAAGGTTTTCACAGTTAAATCAAAAACTACAGCTGAAAGAAGTATTTCTCTTCAGGTTTTGTTGTCAAGACAGTTAGTAATTATAGTTCGGTTGACTCTGATTCTAAGACAGCTTCATGTAGCTACACTGAAATTACTTTGGGCAGAGATTGGTCCACCCTATTTTGTCTTGAAATGAGATTTGTTTTTTGTTTTGTTATTTTTCTTTTGTTGCGCAGGACTTTGCCTTTTCAGAAAAGGCAAACTGGAGGCAAGAAGAGATTTACAAGATTTACATCAAAAGAGTAAAAGAATTGAAATGGAAATGGTCTCATCACATAGCAAGAAGAACAGATGGCAGGTGGACTAAGGCAATCATAGAGTGGATTCCACTTGATAAAAAGCGTCCACAAAAGAGAGATGGAGTGATGACATCAGCAAATATTGTGGGTCCAACTGACAAAAGAAAGCTTGAGATCATATTGGTTAGAAACATGTGGAAGAGGCCTTCATCCTGGAGTGGACAGACAACGGCTAGAATGATGAATGATGATGAAGAAGCAGACCAACATATTGTTTCTTCTCTATTGTCATAAATCTTCCTTTACATAAAAAGCAACTGCAGTGAAAATCTTCATTGGAGGTCCTAGGGTTTCTTCCTGTAAGCATTATTTTGAATTAAGAGTAATTCTATAGTCAACTCTTTGATCTTCAGAAATATTTCACTGAAAAATAAAACTTTGTCAAGTACATAAAATCATTGGAATGCATTCAACGGGCCCAACCACTTACTTTTAGTATTATATCCTGATAAATCTTAGAGCTAGATAAATAAAAAGAAAAACAAGAAGATAACACTTTTTGGGGGTACACAGTTTAGTTCTAGATCCTTGGGTCATGGGCTTTGTACTGTTTTAAAATAGAAAGCTGAAGCAGTATGTATTAGGCTCTACCAGATAGACCAGATAATTGCCTAAAATTATTTTTATTAGTATCAGAATCTTGCAAGTCTGATTGTGCTTCTCATCTTCCCTGTTTTATATTCCGGGGCATTGGGGGTGGGGGTGAGAATCTGTCTGAAATGTTTTTGTATCCCCCAGTCTGGGCTTAAGCAATGTTCATCTGCGGGTTGCCTTGGTATTTGTTCCTTCTCTTTGTCAAGGTCATCCTCTTTATTGCATCAGTACTGGCATGAAATCATGTAAAGAACCCAATCTCTGCAGGTAGCAGAATTCAACAGCAATCCAATATGTGTCATGGCTATCATTTCCAACACTTGAAATAGTGCTCCTTTAAAAGGACCTGAGCATGGGAAGAAGACAGATATGGCTCTTGATGTTCCCTCTAAAGTGGCAGTAAAGTGTATCACAAATGATGCATTCTTCCATCAAACCATTTGTATGCTTTATGATGCAATACCCTATGCACTGTCATGCTCACACTGCTGCAGACAGAGCAGAGACCAATCCCATGGCTGTCTTCCCATTCTCTAGTTCCTTATCAAGCTGTGTGCTGTTCTCTCTATCTTCATGAAAAGGTGATGGGTAGAGGCTATCAGGTGCAAAGAATACTTGTTATCAGCTGCCTTCCTCTTTCCTCCATTTTGTCTTCCTTGAGCTTCATTGAAGGCAGAGTAATAGAAATATTTGGTGGCTGAAGAACAACGGGTCAGAAGGAGAACATGCAATCTGAATATAGAATGTCCCAAGTTAATTGGGATCTCCAGAAAAGAAAAGAAAAAGAACCCAGTCTGGAACTCTGAAGAGTCACTAAGCTAGATGAAACAATCAAGGACATTTCTTATTGACAACTTTTCCACCCAGTAATAGGATGTCCTTATGTACTTTATACCTAGAGAACTCAGTGTAAATAATATGACAGAGAATCTTTTGTTATGATGCACACACACTGAATACATATCTTGACTGTATTTACGATTTCCAGTCCTAGAATTGTACACTACTTATGCCCTCTGTCTCTATCATCTGTCTATCTTTCTACCCATCCAATTCAGTTCTTCAAATACACAACTTTTTTTTAAAAAAAAGAATGTTAAAGATGCCAGTCTCAGTCTTAATGTGAAACAAAACTATGGGGATATTATACAGCCATTACATCAGGCTCAGAACATCCTGTCAGAGAGTTCCCTTAGTGGGAAGAAATGAAAAGTGATCTTTAAATAGTCTTCAAAAAAGCCTGACAAGATATTTCCTGAAAAAAAAGAAAAGAAATGAAAAGGCCCCCAAGGTACAATTTTAAAAATTAGCCGGAATATTTATCTATTTTGACTTCATCTCCATTTCCTCTCTTTTAATTTCTAATGAAAGGTATCAACCTTGATTTGATACTTGTTCAAAGATGATTGTAGATTTGCAAATCTTAAAGAGCCTCATAGCCTGATTAAAACAATGCTTACATTTGCTTGTTGAAGTGCTACAATCCATTCTTCCACCTGGGAACCCTTATTCGGCTCTTCCTCTACTCCAGAGGTCTTCAAACTTGGCAGCTTTAAGACTTGTGGACTTCAACTCCCAGACCTCTGCTCTACTCCATACGTTGACTGTGACTCCTGAGTTGGGCTCATTTTTCAAGGAACGCTGTGGAAAAACACCTATAATAAACTATCAATAAGATTTTTGGATGGCTGCAGGCTGTGTGAAGCCGCAATGGCAAAACTGAGGTAAAAATAACTTTTTAATACACATACACATAATACTGCATACCATTGTTTGTTTCTTTCATCCTTAATACAGAGCACTGACTTTATGGATTAGAGCCTTTAAACGGTCTATTGTGTTTGGATCGAACAATATTTTCATATTCTTTTCTTCAAAGGCTGTGCTCACTCTTGGTTCCACATGACTGGTTTTTATCTGGCATTTAATGAAAACCAAAGGACAGAAAGACCTAAGCAAGAAGGGGAAGGGATTAGAGAAAGAGTAGAAGTAAAAAACAACGAAAAGACAAAATAGAACTGGAAATGAATAACCTGCACTGATTTTTCTCTCATTGTGTTGATCCAACTGCTCGATGCTGAAATACTCAATGAAAACACAATTGGTATCTCAAGAGACTCTGTGTCAACAAAGCCTCCTTCCATTGCCCGTTACATTATCTGTTTAACTAATCAGGGGGAAATTTATCATACAGGATTTGGTGGGGTTGTTTGGGAGTCTCTAAGCACAATAGTGCTGAATGTTCAGATGTCATCTGTACTCCTCTAGAGACAAAACACCACAGCTGGTAGGAAAACAAAAAGTTTCCAGAAGTTGGATTTCAAAATAAAGGATGCTCTTAGAAGAATGCAATTTTTAACCATTCATAATGTGCCTGTTTGTTTATATATGTATGTATCATTTAGATTGCATGATAAAATAAGCCAAGACAAACCAAACCAAACTTTGCACAATGACTACCATAAAGTTATAGGAATAAGTGTTAAGGTCAGATAGCTGTTCAACATCTCTGGAAAGGATGTGATATTTTTTCAGGCAGCTGAACAACTCAGTAATGAATTCCTCTTACATCACATGGACTTATAATGGATGATAGTTTGGGGCAACTTTACACATTTGTTTTTACATGGAAATCTCACCATGAGGCGATAAATAAAACATATACTTCTGTGGTTACCTATGCTTACTAATAAAACTCCCAGTGTAGTGATATATTGAAAATAGAAATAGATATAACTGGGGTGAAATGCTCCCGGTTCAGACCGGATCACCTGATCCGGTAGTGATGGAGGCGGGTGGTTTGAAGAACTGGTAGCAAAAATTCCTGGGGCCCCCCCCATGCCCAGCTGAGCCGCACAATCATCAGAGGCTTTTTTTTACTTTTAAAAGCATTTTTTCAACAACCTCTTTGGCCAAAAAAATGCTTTTAAAAGTAAAAAAAAAGCCTCTGATGATTGCACGGCTCAGTTGGGATCATCAAAGGCTTTTAAAAGAAAAAAACCCTTTTTTTCTTTTAAATGCCTCTAATGATCCAAGCTGAGTTGCCTGATCAGCAGAGGCTTTTTAAAGAAGCCTCTGCCGATCAGGCAACTCAGCTGGGATCGTCAGAGCCTTTTGAAAGCATTTTTAAAACAACCTCTTCACTGAAGAGGTTGTAGAAAAAAATGGTTTTAAGAGTAAAAAAAAAAATTGGCTATGCCCACCCAATCACATTACCCCCCCAAGCCATGCCCACAGAACCGATAGTAACAAATTTTAGATTTCACCACTGGATATAACTATATAAAAAGTTCTGCTTTGAAGACCCTTTCCAGTGAAAGCTGGAATAAAAAAAAATGGAGGAATAGGGAGAGAAGAGATCCATAGAAATACATGAGTTCTGGGGAACTGATGGCCTGCCAGATGGCTGGTGGAGAGCAAATGTTGTGCTTTTCTTCACATAACCTTGGATAGTACAGTGGTCTAAAGCCCTGTTATTAACATCAGCTGCCTGCAATTATTGCAGGTTCGAATCTCACCAAGGCTCAAGGTTGACTCAGCCTTCCATCCTTTCTAAGGTAGGTAAATTGAGGACCCAGTTTGTGGGGGCAATAAGCTGACTTTGTATAAATATATAAAAGTATGAAGGCTATTGCTTAGCGCATTGTAAGCCGCCCTGAGTCTCCGGAGAAGGGTGGCATATAAATCAAAATTAAAAAAAAAAACAAAAAAAAACCCTTATTCAGTATTATTCAGGGAAACTGGAACAAGTTCAGAAAAGGGCAGTAAGGATGATAGAAGGATTAGAAATGTCCTATATAGAGGAATTCATGGAGCTGAGTAATATATTTACTATGAACTCAGATGCTCAGAACCTTTACTATTTTTATAAATAACTCAAGGTAGTGAACATATCCAACATACATTCCTCATCCTTTTTCCCTCTAACAACAATCCTGTGAGGTAAGTTGGGCTTTAAGAGAGTGACTGGGCTGAGGTTGCCCAACTGACTTTTATGGCTTTTACGGGGCTAGAATTCACAGTCTCCAGGTTTCTAGCCTAGTGGTTAACACTGCACCAAACTGGCTCTCAAAAAAAAGTGAGCCGGGCATATATAGGCCTCTTCAAAAATCTGAAAGGATGTAATGTAGAAAGTCAAAATCCATACTCTACTATTCTAGATTGCAGGTCATGGGATCATGGATATAACATATAGAAAGGCAGATTATTATTAAAAGTTAGAAAAATGTGCAAAGACAGGTTTGTTTTTGTGTTGTTTTTATTGGATTTATATACCGCCCTACTCCCGAAGGACTCAGGGTGGTGAACAGCCACAGAATAAAACACATAAATACAAAAATTTAAAATAGAATAAAAGCGAATTAAATAATTTGGCTGAGATAAATTTAAAATACCCAATAATTTAAAAACAGATTAAAATTTACATTTAGCAGGGGAAAAGATTTAGGCTAGGCCAGCTTGATGAAAATCTTAAGTGTGCGACGGAAGGTGTGCAGATTCGGGATCGTCCGTATCTCCGGGGGGAGCCCCCGGAGAGAAGGTAGTCCATGACTTATGACTACAATTGAGCCTCAAATTTATGTTGCTAAGGGAGATACTTGTTAAGTGAGTTTTGCCCTGATTTACCACCTTTCTTGTCACAGATGTTAAATGAATCACTACAGTTGTTAAATTAGTAACTAAGTTGTTAAGTGAACCTGACTTCCCCATTGATTTTGCTTGTCAGAAGCTTGCAAAAGGTGATCACATGACCCTGGGAAACTTCAACCATCATAAATATGAATCAGTTGACGTCTGAATTTTGAGTACTTGACCATGGGGATGCTGCAACAGTCGTAAGTGTAAAAAATGTTCATAAGTCACTTTTTTCAGTGCTGTTGTAACTTTGAATGGTCACTAAATGAACTGTTGTAAGTTGAGGACTACCTATAGTAAGAGCAGCGGAACCAAAATTTCCCAATTTCTTGGTAAGCTGCCCAGAAACACATTATTCGAGTTGAGTGTGTCATGCATGGAAATCGAGAAACTCAGATAGTTCAAAGGAATATGAAGGTTTATTGCAAGCTTAAGCTCTCTACAAGATCTGAACTATTAACAATCAAAGCAAATTGGTGCTAGATAAAAATCAATGGAATTCAAGGTGGGCTAGAGACTGATGATGCATTTGACCCCTCCCTCAGGGTCAGCCTGACCTTTATCTCCTACAGAGTGGCTATACAAGTTCTTTAAACAATTAAATAAACATAAACATACCATAGAAACAGAAGTGGAAGATCAATAGCTTGGAATTAGCTCTGGTCACTGAAGTCTCTCTAACCAGCAGGCCTGACAAACTCCTATCTCTTTCTGAAAGGCAAAGTTTGGAAGAAGGGAGAAAAATGGATAAATAGACCAGATGGATTTATGTATGAATTAGGGATTAAATAGGAGAGTACCAATGACTCAGCCTGCTACTTGCAAGCAAATGTAGAAGACTTTCCAAGAAAAAAAATGACACCCTAGAATAAGAAAGCATTTCCAACCTACTTTATTATTATTTTTAAAGTAACCCCTCCCTGTAAATGTCCTCAGGGAAATATTCTGCAAGTAATAGCTGATTTTTTAACATTCCACTATGGAATTCTGTGAGATAATGACTTGGATGAGTCTTCCATCAGGCCTTCTCTACTTTCTTCATGATCTTGCCAAAGGTTTCCAGTCACAGGGGAGTAGATCAGGAGACAATCATAGAAAGAAGAAATGAGAAATTTTTAAAATGAAGGCTATTTTCTATTTGAGATAGCACTAAATTCAACCCTTAATTTTCATCTGGAATTTACCCTGTTTTAAAATGCAAAGTATTGTAAAGTACTTTATAAACATTTATAATTATATCATGGCAGAGAATTCAGAAAAATAATATGATTTAAAAGTGGATGATTATGTAGGGCATAAGTTATTATGCAGAACATCAAATATCCCAACTCAGCATTTTTAAGTAATGCAGAGGAATGGGCTACAGTGTTTAATCTATAGCACACCAGCTCTCCAAGTATGAGTCATAGCAAAAGTTCAAAGATAAAGATCAAAGAGGGGAAATATTCTTTGTGTGCCCATGAGATCAGATGTTCAGAGCGAAATCTATTTTAAAAAAAGCAGTGAAAAAGGAAGGCCCATATTTTGGTTTATAGGGATGAGACAAACATTTCTGTCTGGCAATATGAAATATGTAACGTGGCATAAGATAAACTCATGCATATCGCTATCCTTTAGCTACATTCTGCCCATTGATTCTCAGTCTGGTCTTTTACTTTTTTTTTTTTTTTTTTACAGATAGTCCATTGCTTTCTGAGCAAAACCAAATGACTGGATTCCTCCCAGCAATGGAAATCCTTTTTCATCATTTAAAATGGATTTCATTTCCTCTTGTATTTGTAGCCATTGTTTTCTTTTGCAATAAGAATAAAAGACATATAGAAAAAATAAATAAAGTTAAACCTGCTTACAAGTCAGCTCACTGCTTACACTCAGCTGATTTAAATGCAATTTAGACCATGGCCAAGGAGATAGCAACTGGCATCTCTTACTAACCATGATGACACCAACCTGAAAAAAATGTGCATTGAGTAACAAAATACAAGATTGTCTTTTTGTACTTGAGTTTCAGTGTCATGTGCAAATAGATAAGAATTGCAGATACAGGATATATACGAAATATATAAGGAGATATAGACTGGCCTCCCCCCCTTAAGAGAGTCACCTATGGCTCTCTGGATAATCAGTTGGATCATGTAATCTAAAGCCTGAGTCACTTTGGATGATGACATGAGCAGTTATTATTTATTATTATTTAGTGTGTGATAAGAATACAACAGAAGAGAAGTAAACATATATACACAGTTCATGTAATTATAAGTAAAACATCTATGGGGGTATGACAGTGGCCTCATAACTGCATTTCCAATTCAGCTAGCCAGGCAGTCACCTCTTGCATTGCTTCCTGCAGATCTTCTATGGAACCAGAGAATGATATTGTGAGCAATTTTCCATAAAATGTTTAATAGTTTGTATATCAGGACCATAATCACAACAAAGGGAATCTTCCCATCCCCACTGATACAGAGCAGAGGCACTTCTTCCAGTATCACACCTAAATTCAATTTTGACCAGACAAAGTGAGGCAGATCACTTGGTAGAGGTATCACAAATGGTCAGGCCATAAGAAGGTACCTAGGACCATTCCTTTCTCTAGGCATTCTCAGGGTTAAATTGAATAAGTAAATAAAAATAAATAAAGGCAATGAAATAGTATTTTTCTAGCTTGCTGGAAATTCTTTCTTTTTTTATTGTTCTGGTTATTTAGGAAATGGATCTATGCAGTTTCACTCTTCAAGCCTACTTTAATACTCTGATCCATTGTTGTTGTTGTTTTGGTAGAGCTGCACAAATTACATCATTTTCAAGTGCCTTGTTTAGTTGTGCTGGATATGTTCTCTAAAGTGTTCCCACTTTTTTCTTCTCCAAGGTATCACTGGGCATTGCCAATGTTCCATCCTAGGTTTCCATGAAAACAATTGGACAGCTGGAAGTACTATTGGGATAGATTTACAATGACAGTGCCGCAGAGATGGAGGCTACTGGAGCATCACTGCCCTACAGCATGTCCCTGAACCCTTGGGAAAGAGTAGGCCAGAAATCAGGTAGAGCAGTGGTTCCCAAACTGTGCGCCGCGGCTCCCTGGGGAGCCGCGCTATCGTCATAAGGGCGCCGCGAAATATTCCGCCCGCTGGGTCTAACGTCTAATGCGCATGCGCAGTTGCAAGTCGGATTGCTATGGGAGCCGCGCAGTTGCAAGTCGGATTGCTATGGGAGCCGCGAACCGAAAACGATTGGGAACCTCTGAGGTAGAGAAAGGAAACTGCAGTATTGGAACTAGAATCTACAGCTATGGATAATTTACTAAGGAATATAATTCTTTTTCTATTTAGCAGTGTCTAGAACCTGTTTTTTGTATTCTCTTGCAAGAGTAGAGATTAGTTGTTCTTGCTATATGCTTTCATTTCAGCATGACACAGGGTTTATATATTTATAAGGAAGATAAGAACCGGATTATAGCTGGAAAGAAAAAAGAAAGGTCAGCCTGCTAATATAGTAAGTTTGAATTTAAAATATATAGGCCTCTCTTCACATCTGTTCAAATGTGCACTTGTGGAATGTTGAACAGAGCCAGATATGATGCATTGTTAGTACAACATCCTAAAATGGAAATTTATAACTTACTGCCTCACTATATTTCTTTCCCCCTTGCTTTTTTGAAACAAAAAAGATATGTGATATCTGATATATGAAACAATGACCCAGAGCCTGAGAGTGGATCATGCTACTGTACTGAGCTTGCTGTGCTTAACCATCATCATCATCCAGTGAAGCACTACTGGTTGTGGAGCTTGCATTCTCTGAGGAGGATGAGAGCCAGCTTCAGCCAGTTCGCACAGGTTCGGGTGAACCAGTTGTTAACTTTTTGCCCAATTCGGAGAACCGGCTAATCCCATCTCTGGCTGGCCCCACCCTGCCCCGTCCACCCTGCCCCGCCCCTCCCAGGAGTCCCCCCATGACCCATTTTGACTTCCAGGTTGGTGCAGGAGGCCTTCCAGGCCCAAAACGGGGCATGGGGGGGTGTCATGCGGCTTCCCCTGCAGCCCGTTTTGGCTTCTAGGTTGGTGCAGGAGGCCTTCCAGGCCCAAAAATGGAGCATGGGGGGACATCGCACGGCCCCTCCCATGCCCTGTTTTGGCTTCCAGGATGGTACAGGAAGCCTTCCAGGCCCCAAACCCCTGCTCTTTCGAGCAATCAATTTTTGATAAGAAAGACAAGTGGACACTGCAATAGCTAGAAGCAGCAGAATAGAAGAGAAACAACTGGAGAAAATTACAAAATATAAAGACCTACAAATAGAAGTAGAACAACTTTGGTAAAAGAAAGCAAAAATAATACCAATAGTAATAGGTTCCTTGGGCGCAATTCCAAAACATCTGGGGCGTCACTTGAACATCATCAGTTCAATTGCATCATTTGACAAAATCGCCATCAGTCAATTCGAAAAAGCAGCTTTACTTGGAACAGCTGGTTTTTGTGGCTAAAGTGGGACTAGAACTCAGTCTCCTGGTTTCTAGCCTAACTACCATAATGATAGACAGAAGGATGAGAATTTTATCCTGGTAAATTGTAGATAAAGAAAAAGAAATCTATGCTGACAATCTGGTTTCTGAGCCTTAAACTAGCTACTACTGTTCTTACTGAGAACATCAAAGACAAAGTTAAAATATCACTGCCAGAGTTTATCTTTACCTTGTGCATGGATTTTAAAGAAAAATGCAACAAACAGATTTGAAAAATGAATGGCCAGAATAAAAAGTAAGGATTGAAAGAGAATTTTTAAAAAATAAATTTGAAACACCTGTATGCAAACATTATCTGAACAAATAAATGAATAAAGATACCCATGCAGGTAGTGAATAATAATGTGTTTAACAAAGCAAAACTAGAAGATAAAATGTCTGTTGCAAACAGTATAATTCAAATCAATCTAATTAAAATGTCAATAGCTGTATCAGTTAACCTAACAGCTAGATTAGGATTGAAAAGAGTGAAATGTGGTTGACATTTTTACTTTAATTGAGATATGCAGATTAATTGGTTCATATCATAATTTAGCTTCATTATGACTACAGTTTAATTAGCAAAAGGAATAATATGAACAAGTCAATGTGGATTGAAAATTAGACTAATATAAATAGCACATTTTTTTTCAAACTGCCCTGGGGGGAACATATTAGCATTTCTTTGAACTTACTGGGATTTTTTCCTGTCCAACAGCTCCATCTGTTACTACCTTCATGTCTTTATGATTGTCTGTCTCTGGGAGAAAAGATTTTGATATAAAAGGGGGTAATTCAAAAGTTGTCCAAACTTTTGATTCAATTCTTCAATTAAACATTGTGTATGCAAAGATGTATATTAGAATTAAATAAGTACAAATATTAGTGAATATTAATACATTATTTGTGAAAATTGGGCCAAAAATATTGAGTTTGAGACCAATGTTATATTAGGCAAAAATGCACACAGCAAAGCATGTGTCAAGTGTGGGGAAAATTGCATATTGGTATTTATATTGTTGTGAAATATGAATTTTCAAATGGATCAGGAAATCAGTTGACAATCAGTTGACCAAGACTGAACATTTCAGAAATGAAGAAAATTAGAAATAAACAGATGTAGCTAGCATTAATATGGGATCCCAGGCTGAGCTGAAGAGTCCAATCCCCATGAAATTCCTACCATAGTAATATTATTTTTTGAGCATAATATGAGGTAAAGGTTGATAGGATCTATCTATCTATCTATCTATCTATCTATCTATCTATCTATCTATCTATCTAATTCCCTTCTGACTTCAAGTTTCTTTCTCTTCAACTGTTTGGGTTCCCCTATGTCCTAACTTCTTCTCTGCTTGCCTGGCCTCAATTCCCCAATACTTTGTCATTTTCCAAATGACAAATAATCTCCATATATCTTCTGGGAATTAAAAACACCTTGGGTGTGCTCCCAGAATCTTCAGGAAGTTCAAAACCCTTCAGAGATGGGCCTCCCAGATTGAAGTTTTATCTCTCAAATTTTACATAACTATCTTAGTAAGTGTTTTGTAACAGTCATGCAAATTCAGCAGCAAAAAAGGGGGGGAGGGGGAAAGGAAAAGGCTTAAAATAACATTGGTCAAGACGGTAAGTGAGTCAAAGGCTGACATAGGCTGGAATCATTTCACATCAGCAATCTGGGTTCCGCTCATTTTTGCATTTCTTTACCACATCAAATCTCTTTCCGTCTGCCAGGGTTCCTTTTGCATAGCTTTGCTTTACTTATATTTATTACCTTTTTTGGGGGGGGAAAGGATAGTGGTAAACTGATTAAATAGCTGCTTACTTAAGACAACTTACTCCACTGCCATGTAATTTTATTTTGAGAACCTGTCTCAAAGTTAAAGATGATTCAGCATGGGAAAAGAATAGGATCAAAGAGAGTGTTCCTTCTAGTAGCCTATTATGTACCTTGACTCAGAGGTTCCTTCTGGGTTACCGCTTCCAAATATGTAGTTATTTTTGTTTTATTAAACTCAAAATTGCTCTTATGAAAAAGGCTTCTGCACTAATGATGGCTTATAACATTAATGACAACAGTTTCTCTTTTTTGCCATCATCTCCTCCTCTTTGCTTAAAGGCAATGTGGGAAAAATTTTCCTGCCACTGCAGAAGTAATTCTTTATGCTTGTCATAGGAATAGTTATGCGCTTGAAATGTCTTAAACCAGGCATGTCCAACTCTGCAGGCCTAAACAGCAAGTAATGCGGCCCCACAAGATTTATAAAAAAATAAAGGAAGTTTGTTATTTATATACATTAACCACATTATATTTACACCAGGTACTATATATTTTATATGTGGCCCAAGACAATTCCCCTTCACTCAATATGGCCCAGATAAGACAAAAGGTTGGATACCCATATCCAAGACCATGTCAGCACTGTGCCATCTATTTTATTTTCCATCAAAACCAAGTGCAGTGCGAGTCCCTAAAAGTGGACTTGTCTGGGCTGTTGTATCTGAAAAAAAATTGAAACTAGATGGAGATTGCCCTGTAAGAACATATGCGCTATTCAAATTCCACTATTCAATTATGACAGTTGTTTTTCACACATAGAAACTTTACTTTTAAAACCTATAGACCAGTGTTGGTGAACCTTTTCGGCACCGAGTGCTGAAATGGGAGCGCGCGAGCGCACATGTGCTGGAAACCAGAAGATCATCTTCCCGGCACACACATGTGCGCTGGACAGCTGCTCTTCTGGTTTCCAGTGCTCCTGTGTACGTGAAGATCAGCTGGCCGGCGCACCAGAACCCGGAAGAGCAACGGGCAACAGCTCGCGTGCCTGGAAAGATGGTTCTGCAAGCCACTCCCAGCACATGTGCCATAGGTTCACCATCACGGCCTTAGGCACTGAAAAATATTTCATTACTTTTTAAAAGTAAAAAAAAAAAGTTGGCCATGCCCACCCAGTTACATTACCCCCCACCAAGCCACGCCCACAGAACCAGTAGTAACAAATTTTAGATTTCACCCCTGAATAGAACTCTTAACTTTCCCCAGTAATGGCCATGTAGAATAGGTTCGGGGCTGCTGCAATGTGGAATCCAGGAACACCATTGGGCCACAGTTTCATGGAATGTAATGTGAAGAAAAAGAGGGCTGCAAGAGATGCATGAATCGATAAGACCACCAAAGGATAAAAAGATTCTTAATTTTTTCCATACTACAGTATTCTCTATTTGCTTTCCTTGGGCATTGGCAGGTGCGCTTGCAACGTAAGTAAAAATACTGAAGAGCGTTGATCATATTACTGCAGCTGCTGTCTTGATTATTTGAACCTCTCCCCAACATGCAGATAATATTGCATGTTGTCTTTTTTGGACAAAGTGGCTTGTCGTGGCCTTCTCCTGGGATCAACTTTTTATTCTAACTTATAAACCTGGTATTTGCTACAGATCTTTAACCCAAGTAGTAATCAAGTATAGTTTTTTTTAGTGTCTTGAGCTTTGCCCAGATTGGCTTGGTGACTGCTATGAGGATTAAGCCAATTTTAATTTTTACAACTCAGATGACATTTTGTTTCTCTTCTTTATTTAATTATTTTTATCCCACCTTCATTTTTCTTCAACTCAAGGCAGCATAAATACCTAATGGTCCAGCCTCCTATTTTTCTGACAACAACTTTGTGGGTTAGGTTGGACTGAGAGAGAGTGACTCACCCAATGTCATCTAGCTAGCTTTCACGCCTAAAGGAAGACTAGGTATCAGGGTCTCTAAGCCAGCATGTTATCCTCTATACCAAACCAGCTGTTAGCTGTAAATACTTGGGAACTCTAGAATTACTACTACTGCTACCAGCAATGTATTTAAATGTTTATCATTAATTGTGTAACAGTAACAGAATTGGAAGGGACCTTGAAAGTCATTTAGTCCAACCCCCTGCTCATGCAGGAAACCTATACTAAGGAGTCAAACCACCGAACTACCGACCTTTCTGATCGGCAAGCTCAGCGTCTTAGCCAGTTGTTAGGTGAACTTTGGGCTATGGGATATTTTTGTGGAAAATTTAAATTTTGGAGGAAATACGATTATCATTTTGTTCTTCTGCTAAAGAATTCATAGTAATTAAGATCCTGTTTAATATCTATATTACTGATGGGATCATCAGTATATCACTGGGAGAGATCATCCACTGGTTTAGGATGAGGCATCAGCAATATGTCAATGATATGTGATTGTATATTTCACCTTGGGCTAAATGGGGAATGCAGTAGAAGTCCTGATCCGTTGCTGGAAGGCTATTGTGGTCCAGATGGGGAGAAACATGCTCATCTCAAACAAGACTGAGCAGCTATTCATTCAGAAGTCTTCTGATTGCATGATTATATTATCTTTGGCTCTTTATGTGCTTACCCATGAAGGGCAGGCTCACAATGTGAGGTTCTTCTAGATTCAGACTCCGGCCAATTGTAGTCAGATTCCACCAACCCATTTTCAATGAACTGGCAGAATGTCTTATTACAGGCTCCACCTACTGAGAGATATGATAAGAATATCTAAAAGTAGATATTCTCTGAGGGGTAGCATTTTGACAGCAGCTTGTTCTGCAAGGTGAGAGCGACTCCTTCATGTTTTTCTGAATGGTTGTAAAAACATGGCTATTCAGGCAAGCTGTTAGGAACTAATGGGTGTGGAGTTGCTGGCCCCAAATGTCTTAACTGTTTATTGAAATGTCATTTCTTAGGTTTTATTGAATTTGTTATTATTTACTTTGGCTATGTCACTAGTGCTGCTTGTGTGCTACTTAATAGTCCTTCAAAATAAAGAGGTTTATAAATTTCTTAAGCAAACAAAACAACAAACAAAATAACAATACAATTGGAATCAAGGAAAATCATTAAGCTGCAATGGGTCGAATGCTGGATTAGAACCAGAGAAACTGAGATTCAAATTCGGACACTTCAAGCCACAAGGAAGAGAGGGAAAAATCTTACCAAGTCATAGTTTTGGTAGTGTATTCTGATGTCAAAATCTTGTACTCCTAAATTACATGTCGAAGTGCTTATGAAAAATACTAGGAAGAAAAGTACTGTTTCAAAGCCCCATAATAGAATTCATCATCTACATTGAACAATTTAACATTGTTTTAACAGTGAACATATAAGCTCTAAAAGCTCTGCCATCCATTTTCTATGAGAGTTACCTCTCTTATCTGCCATGTTGTTTGTTTGTTTTTTGGATTACAATAATGTAGAATCACACATGACCTCTGCCCATTAGTCTATCAGGAAGCTCCAGAATACAATTTATTTACATCCCCCAGAATATCTCCAAATGTAAATTGTATTAACTATTTAATTATTCAATTTATTGTTATGATGTAAGCTGAATTCTGTTAAATATAGGCTTTGTCCTGGTTGTGCCCATGTTTTAGTCTTATTCTGTGGACCAGCCATGTCATTCATGAGTAAACTACAGCTTGAAGAAAGTTGCACATTCCTCCATGATGGTTTCACACTACATAGCAAGTTCCTGGAATTTCTCTGTGGCAGATTGCTCCAACTTTGGCATCCTTCAGATACGTGGATTTCCTGAGCAATAGAGCCACGGCTGAGAATTCATGAAACTGAATTCTGGGAGGATTATATTTATGTAGCACTTACAAACAGGGACTACTAGACTAAGGCATATTGAGGTCCTCATAGACTTTAGTATCTTCACATGTTCAAAACATCCAGAGAACATCACTTGATCTGCTCTTTTTACAGATTTTCCCAGCTGACATGGCTTTTGTGGTAATCTATTCTTTTGACCAGACCTGGGGGCTAAAGTTCTGCCGGATATTCTAGCAGTCACCAACACAAGACCTGCCAGGAGCCTGAGTGCTGGCAATCACACTCTGAAAACCATACCCTGAGTCAAAAAGAATAAGTAGCTGGCCTGAATTCACAAAGAGGGCTTGTAGCTGACATTCTTGCTGGTGCCATATGTAAGTACTGAATATAGAATTTCCACTTGGTTATTTCCTCAGCACTTTGCTATCCCAGCATGAAACATGCTATTAGAAACAGAGTTTATTGCAGCCTTGCAAAAATTTGAGCTGGTGTCAAGTTATAGTAATACGGTGTTCCGGGAACTTCTTGGAGAACGTTAATGTTTCAGAGAAAACTCCACTGGGAATTCTTCTGTTACTGGATTGAAAGGCAACACTGTGTACAAGGAGCTGAAAGTAAAAAATGGATGGCTGAACCAACTGCTGGGCTTCCCGACTGAAAGAGTTCTGTTTGCTTAAGCAGAGAAAACCTTGGCTTCAACAGGAAAAAAAAAAAAGAAGGCTCAGATGCCTATAGCCGTTTTGGCTTATACCCATCACATGAGATAAAGCATAAAAAAGACATTAATTGTTCATGATCTTTAAACAGGAGGAAAAAGTTATGATTCTGATCAAATTTGGGGGGGAGGCGCTAAATATAGTGATAGGTTTGTGTGTCTATTCCACCTTGCCCTCACACTCCCCTAAATTACCTTTTAATAATACTCCTAATTCTGCAACAAACTGCAGTTATAGCATCAAGACTCTTCCAAAGAGAAGAGGACGATGAAGCTTTTCTCTGTAACAGAGAAAACAAAATAAAAAAGCATCACTATATATTTGCCAGTATTTGTTGTTATGGCCCTTCAGGTGAACCTTGACTCCAAGTCTACATGCAGAGATCCATGCAATTTTCTTGACAACATTTTCAGAAATGGGTTCTTCCTAGAGTTGAGAAAGAATACTCAGTTGGTCTCCTCACTCCTAGTCTAACACCTTGAATCACTGCAGTAAACTGGCTGTCACTAAGTAATTATTACATGTGAATTAAAAATCAGCAGCGATGTTCCTGTCTTGCAATTAAGGACATATATGTCTAAATCTCCTACAGATGCCGGTTTCTTCCTACCATTCCCTTTCTAGTTTTGCCTGGACCTAGATGTATGGCACATTTAAAGTTCTCTTTGATGTATGGCACATTTAAAGTTTGCTGCTCCTTGAAATCTGCTGAAGATTACTGCTCTTCCATAAAATGAAACTTTTGCTGTGAGATTTGTTGCTAGTTTTTTCCTAACTCAGATGTGAGCCTTCAAGAATAGCAAATAAAGCATCTACCCAATTAACTATGTTCAGAGATGGGCTTCACATAATTTAACAACCGCTTCGCCTAGTGCAGAACCGAAAATGTGAGTGCGCAAGCGCACACACACTTCGCTCACACGTGTGCCTTCCACGCTTGCACATGGCTTCAAACACATGGTGATTTCATGCGTACGGCTTCCTCCACAACTTCTCGGGCATGCACGGAAATCAGCTGGGCTGTGTGGGCGGAGCAAGTGAGCCAGAGAGTGAGATATATAGGGCAGGATAGCACCGAGGTGGGTGGGCAGGCCCAGCCGGTGGTTGGAACTACCGATTCGTCTGAACCGGTCCAAACCATTAGCAGCCCACCTCTGGCTATGTTGCTGGAGTATATAACTACCAAATTGCAAAATAAAATAAAAAATAAAATATAGGGATTTAATGTAACAACATTGGATGATTTTTCTTAATATAATATTTCTACCAACTTGGGCCCCCAAAACAAATCAAGTGACTTAAAAAAAAATCTCACCATTCTTAGTAAAAAGAAAAAAAGAAGCCTTCACAAGTAAAACAATATTAGTAGCAATCACAAAACCATCAAATATAGAAAATGCAATATGTAAAGCAATTCTTGACTTCTTTTGTCCTGTTCTTATACTGGCAATGAGGCACATGTATCTTAGGATGCTTTACCTAATACAGTGAACATCAAGCACCCTGATGTTTCAGCATAATTTCTCCTTTAAAAACGAGTGTTTCTTTAGGATATTTGATGATCTCATGCTCTCAGTTGGTCTCAGATTCATCTTGTAGGTATCCTGATCACAGAAACTTGTTTATATTATATAGTTGACTTCATGGGGGTGGAGAGAGAAAGAGAAGAAAGTAATGAATCAAGAATAGATATTCCCCTGATTTTCCACTCCAGCAAATTAGAATCAGGCATTAGAATACCTATGACTGCACTAAAGGATGATAAATGCTTTCAATACTTCTGAAAGTCCACTTATCCAACTGCGCAGAACACATTCAAGACATGGAAGAAAGTCAGCTATTAGTATTTTTATGGTGCATAGTATGTTTGTGAGAGAATGAGTGCATGGATAGAATATGAATGAAGAAGAGAAAAGGGAAAAGAAAGAAAAATAGGGTGGAATGATACTGATTTTAAATAAAGAGCACCACTGCTTCACACTATTTATCACTTCTCTTTTAAAAATCTTAAGGGAGAACTAATATAGGAATACAAAAGACTACCAGATGTTGTTGAATGGTAACTGTCTAAAATTCAGCTTGTCATGGTAGGTAGGTACAAGAGATGCTAAAATTGCTTGGAGGGCTACATGTGATACATCTATGAAAAAAACCCAGAGATGGAGAAAAGGAGCTTGAATATATATTAATCCTGCAGAAAACAGTAGATCTTAACTTGTTGGCAGTTGTGTAGCTAGTAAAGGTAAAGGTTCCCCTCGCACATATGTGCTAATCATTCCCGACTCTAGGGGGTGGTGCTCATCTCCGTTTCAAAGCTGAAGAGCCAGTGCTGTCCGAAGGCGTCTCTGTGGTCATGTGGCCGGCATGACTAAATGTCAAAGGCACATGGAACGCTGTTACCTTCCCACCAAAGATGGTCCCTATTTTTTCTACTTGCATTTTTTACGTGCTTTTGAACTGCTAGGTTGGCAGAAGCTGGGACAAGTAATGGGAGCTCACCCCATTACATGGCACTAGGGATTTGAACCGCTGAACTGCTGATCTTTCGATCAACAAGCTCAGCGTTTTAGCCACTGAGCCACCGCATCCCTCAGTTGTGTAGCTAGCAGGCAACAATTAGAATAGAATAGAATACTTCATTTGGCCGAGTGTGATTAGACACACAAGGAATTTGTCTCTGGTGCAGAAGCTCTCAAGTACATGGAAAACAACAGAATAATTATGTTAATAATAATAATACCAATAAGAGGGGAAAGTAAAGAAGATAATAAGAAGGATAATAATAATACTACAGCCATACTACATGGATAAATATATATAGATACAATGTGTTGTGGGACAATTCAACAAGTACAAAAGCTAAAATAATTTTGATAGAAACGTGGCCAATAATAATGAAATAAAGAAAATCAACCCAGAAATACTATGCAAACGTGGTCACCAATAATAAAAGTAATGGAATGAAACAATTAATACAGCATTGAATTGTCCCGTGGTGAGTTCTCCTATGGAAAGTTGGCCATGGAAAGTTGTCCTGTTGTGAGTTGGCCATTGTGAATTGGCCATGGTGAATTGGCCACAGAGGGTTGTCCTTTATCCCTCAAATGTGGTAAATGACCATTGTATTACCTGCAAATTTCAGCACTTTAACAGAGGATCCCTAGAGATGCAGTCATTGGTATATAAACAGAATAGTAATGGAGGGAGCATACACCTCTAAGGGGCACCAGTGCTAATTGTCTGGGTACCAATGTAATTTTCTCTAGTTTCTCTTGTTGCTTCTTATCTGTCAAAAAGCTAATAATCTATCCACAAGTATGGACCAGCATGATTCAGTGAGCTGAATCAGTTTAGAATGAAGAATGTCTGGAATGATGCTTTGAATGCCAATCTAAAGTCTACAAAAAGGGCCTGTGCATAGGTCCCGGGGATTCAAAACGTTGCAACATGTAGTACATATTGACAGCATCATCTGCCAGTCTATTTGTTCAGTAGGCAAACTTTTCTGAAACTCATTCATTGTCTTCAGCAGGATTTCAAGGAACAACTCATGGCACTGCATTTCATCTTCAAACGGGTTTTTTTTTAAATTTGCGTATCCCTCAATTTGGATCAATCTAATGCATTGGGTGATGCTTTTAGAATTTTAATTCAAAAGTTATTCTTCCAAACAGATTTTCCTAAATACAGTCTTCCAGCAATATTAAGAGTTCCATCTCACCAGTAAGCATGACCAGTGACATGGGACTTGGATGATGATGGACATTGTAAAATAACATATCTAAATGGAGCCAAGTTTTTTTAAAAAAACAATCTGCAGAATGCCCACTGTTTTTTAATTCCTCAATTTCTGTTTTGACATGCTCTACAGTTATCCTGCAAAATTCTTAAAAATAGTGTGATTGTGAAATTGCCTTAATAACTATTTGAATAGCCATATATGTAATAACAGAAGAATCCACAGATCAGTATCCATGCTGCCACTAGGGAATTAACAATATTACATGTATACCCATTGTGATTTCTAGGCAACTATTATTATTAGCTACTCTGATAGGAATGAACTAAGGAGTGAAATCTGAATCATTTTAAGTGAGAAAGAGAAATAATCTTTAATTCTTACATATGATTTTGGAAATTTTTGCATCATAATATTAAAGACAAATTGGATAGCATTGGCAGCTGCAGTGTTCAGATACTTAGCAAATAAAGAACATATGTGAATCCAGAATATATTATGAGGCAAAGAAAGATGTTACATTTCTTTACAGACACTCCATCTGATGTACTGGTTAAGCTCGACTGGCGATTCATCATCAAGGTTAGTCATAAATTCAGATGTTCAATGCAGAGTTCTGAGAATTATTTAATATGTACTAAAAATATTTTTACTGTGCTTATTTCAAAACTTCTGGTTTTGCTAGACACAGGCTATTCAGAGATCCTGTCACTAAAAATGGAGAAAAGTCATATGAGAATAGAGGGAATAAAAAAATAAATAAATCACAACGTGCCTTGCCCCATAGGGCATTCTTGATTTATTCATAATTTTCCTCATCACAAGATGTTTCATAGGCTAGATGCCATAAGAAAGAAGCCCCCTTCCAAAATGTCCTGAATCTGTATCTCTGCCATAATGCATCAGGGACAGAAATTGAGAAATAATAAAAAGAAATTGAGAAATTACTGTAAATGGAAGTTCTCTTGCTGGAAAGTATAATTGTTTATTTCTGCCAATAGGGAAAGCTGAAGGATAAAATTCAGCAGTGATGAAAAGCACTGATGAGGAAAGGTTTTCATCATAGACATTTCATGACCACGAAGTTACATAAATTGTATTATATTGAATATAATCCCTGAATTAAATGAAAATTTAAAAAAGGAAGGAAGCAAAGGAAGGAAAGAAGGAAGGAGAGAGGGAGCGAGGGAGCGAGGGAGCGAGGGATGGAGAGTGGGAGGGAGAGAGAGAGATGCATTAATAGCACCAGTCTTTCTGGTGCTTTTATTTTTTAAAATGAGAGAGATTCATAAATAGAGATAGATAGAGAAGGTAGATAGAGAATATTATAGAGCAAAGTATCATTTTTCAGTATTGTCTTGACAAAATTATGTTTGGATCATACATCAAAGGCTTTTTCAGGAAATAATGGTGGATGATTTCAGCACAGTATTTTATTTGAAGGTATGGCCACAGCTCAGAAAAAAAAAGATAATAGTGAGTGGGATTGATATAGAAGAATCTTGGAGTCCAATGGGGAAGAGGGAGAACCATCCTCAGCTGGTTTACAGTATTAATTGAATTCCTTGTGACTATATGAGTAGCACCCTAAACATTTTGCAAAAGCGCTCCAAATATGCTTGCAACATTCCTGATATGTCCGTTGGCCACAAGTGGTTGTCTATCACTTTTTAAATTATTTCTACATTAATGGACTAATTGTATGTAGATGTAGATAATTAATTGCATATTTAATTCACTGCGGCTAAAACTGGCAAAATACTGGAAGGACTCTATTAACTATAATATAAAACAATAGCTTGTAAAACACTATGTCCTTATGACTGAATATGTGAGTTATTCAAGAAGAAAGGAAGAACATAAGCATGTCAAAACAAAAAATTCTCTATATCATTGGCTTCTTTTCCTTGGCAAAATATTCAGTTGTGTGTGTATATTGTTATTGTTTCAACATGTTTTACTTTTTAAGTTTCTGCTTCTCTGTTTTCCGTCTTTCTTGGTGTGTTACTAGGGAGTTCACATTATTCCCTTCATATATGGCATAAAAATTATAAGGAGAATTATACATACTGTTTACTTCCACTGCTGAAACATCCAATGCATTTGGAAGATATCAGAAGGGTTCTATGTACATGTGAATGCATCCTCAATTGACATCTTCCACCTAGCTAAGATATTCCTTTCATCCTAACAAGCTTTATATACTGTACATTCAGGACTATGAATCTTTTCTTACTTATCAATGATGTGAGATGAGAATCTGAATTGATTTTGCAAATGAGGCAAACCTGCCTGCAGGTTACAGGTAAGGCTCATGGGGAAATATGAGATATCTTTTTGTGTTTCTGCTCTTACATGTACAATATACATCTAGTGCTAGCTCAAGGATATATGGCACAACATTCAGAGGCAGGACAAGATAATTCAATAACACAAACTCCCAGGTATTCTGAATCAGGCCATAATAATAATAACCTCAAGTAATAATAACTGCTGGGAATGATTGCTTGGAAAATTATTTGAAAGAAAGGTTTAAAACTTGTGTGTAGCAATCTACACACAATCCTACACACAAAGGGGGGGAGGGGCAGGGAGAGAAGAAACAAAGGTTATAGAAATAAAAATGCCCTAAAACTCACAAGATTGTGAAATTATGTGAAATTTCAGAGCAATCATCTTGGATGTTTTAAACAAACATCAAATTTTTGGAATTTTTTTTAAAAAAAAACATCTGAGATGCCAGGCAAAAACACTGAAATTTCAAAACATTTGGGCATCTCACAACTTTCAGTCATTAAAAGTTATTTTAAAACATGCTGCTCCATCTCAGATGACTATAGCTTCTTAAAGCAGTTCCAAACTACAGTAAGTTGTAAGAAATATAATAGCCTATTTCTATTCTTTTTTTTTTCTTTCCTAGAGGTTGAAAGGAAGATTGTCCAGAATCCAGTGATCCAAAAAGTGGGTATTATGGTTTCCGAAGCTTCTGAGTGTCATGGCAGTTTTTGAAATATGTGGTTTCAGTAGTTTTTATTAATAGTAAAACAAATTGTTTTACAAACAATATACAGTTTCTGCAACACTATTACGGCATTGCCTATATCAGTGATGGCTAACCTTTTTGCCGTCATGTGCCAAAAGCGGGGGGGGGAGCACGAGGAGGTCGCCCACGTGCATGCCCACACCCATAATTCAATGCGCCCCGCACATGTGTGCATACCTCTCCCCCTGCTTTTAACATGTGATGGCACGGTGGGCCTGGTAGGCCCATTTTTCACCCTCCCCAGACTCCAGAGTCTTTCTAGGAGCCTGGGGAGGGTGAAAATGGCCTTCCCCACCCACCCCGGAGGCCCTCCGGAGGCGGGAAACAGCCCATTTCCTAACTTCCGGTGGGACCGGAAGGCCCAAAAATCAGCTGGCTGGCGCACACATGCGTGCTGGAGCTGAACTACAGCAATGCTTGCGTGCCCCGATATGGCTCTGGGTGCCACCTGTGGCACCCATGCCATAGGTTCACCATCACGGGCCTATATTGTACTTAATTTGAACAATTTTGCTAGAGTCACTAAATCAGGAGATATACAATTTCATCTGTTATTTTCCACAGTATTTTCCATAGTATTTGGAACATATTTCCATGAAATATGTTCAGTTTTGGCTTTGTTTGCATAGCCTGCTACTCTAATGGTTCCTTCAGTTTCTTTTTATAAGAATTCCAGTTTTCAACCATTGCTGTCAAATTTTGATCTGATTTTCCTTCAATGTCATATATGTTGATTATGATTATTGTACGTCGTGTACAGCAATGATAATAAGTGACTGACTGATTGGCTAACAAATAAATTCTCTCTATATATATTTTCCCTGGATTCAGTTATTATAATGCTATGTCACATTTCTATTCATTCCAAACACTCTCTAAAATCACAGCTGCTAACTTCAGATCCATGAAGGCTTAGGAGCCAAAATTTGTCTTTACACTTGATTTGCTTTGGGTTACTTCATGCCATTACTCTACAGTTTTAATGCTGTGATTCCAATCTTTGAACACTGTGATACATTTAATTTTTTTAATGATCACTCCCTTGGAGTGTGAATGCTCTATCGTGAGACAATGTAATGTCTTCCTTGCCAAAGGACATATTTCATCCATGTCCCAGGAAACAATTTCTGAGCCATTTAATGGCTATTCACATCTGTGAAAGGGAATGAATCCAGGCTAAAGTATACATCTGGGAAGATGTTATTTGTGCAGTGCTAAAGGACGTGTGCCTTTCTGTGTAATGAAACTTTGGGTAACGAAAAGGCAATTGGAATGACATCATTTGAAAAGTCAGAACTGTATAAACTAAGAGGAAGATATAATGAGTAATTTGGATTGTATTAGCCACACCATTTTTGTTTAGAAAATAAAATAAACTGTGCAAATAACCTATTGATCACCAAATCTACTGACAGAATTATGATATCCTTATTTTCAAATAAAAATTGTTAACAAAAATAGCCAAGAAATGTATAAAATATATTAAACAAGAAACATATGAAGAACAGTTGCAGGAATTGGGTTTGGCTAGTCTAGAGAAAAGGACTAGAGGTGATATTATAGCAGTATTCCAGTATTTGAGGGGCTGTCACAAAGAAGAGGGGGGAAGTTGTTTTCCAAAGCAACAGAAGGCAGGACAAGAAACAGTGGGTGGAAACTAATCAAGGAGAGAAGCAACTTGAAATTAAGGAAAAACTTCCTAACAGTGAGGACAATTAACCAGTGGAACAGCTTGCCTTCAGAAGTTGTAGGTGTTTCATCACTGGATGTTTTTAAGAAGAGACTGGACAGTCACTTGTCTGAAATGGTATAGGATCTCTTGCTTGAGCAGGGGGCTGGACCAGAAGATCTCCAAGGTCCCTTCCAGCTCTGTTCTGATTAATATATATAGCTATGGATTGTTCATGACAAGTCCAATAAAATGAGCATACACCAAGACCTAGTAGCTATGCAAGTTACTTTTGAAAAAAATGTGCCATTTGTGAAATCTGCATTTCAAACAGTATAAATTAGGATTTTTTAAAGAGAAGACATCCGTTGCCAGAACAGATGGGATTGCCAGCAACCATAGATGAATTGTGTAGAACTTTTTTTAAAGGATTTTTTTTATTTGTAAAGTAAATATTTTATAAATAAAAAACAAATACACAAATTATTTGTAACCTAAATAAATACCTTACTTAATAAAGTCAGGTTTAATTTTTCCAAACAGCACTGGCACAGTAATTTAAAATATATAAAATTGTACTCATTCACGTAGTGTCAAAAACTGGTATGCAATGACTTTATATATTTCACTCGTTGTTGTGTAGAACTTTGATGGCAGAAAATGAAAGGTGATATGACCAAACTTGAGTATGTGCCATCCATTTTACATTGGTAAAGACAGTACACCAGCAGAACTTTTCTGCTTAGGTAATGTTTCTACAGTGTCATCCAGTTGCATAGTTCAGTGTAATTTAGACTTTTTTAGGGAATGATGGATGAGAAGTTCTGCCTTGATGCTGTTGCAACTTAATTACAATATATTTTGATAATAAAATGACTCATATTCACACATAATTGGACACATTAGTGACACAGTCCATTGAGATGTGTGGAACAACAGCTTGCAATGTGATCTAGAATTTTTTTTTGAACCTTTAAAGGAAATGGATAAAATCATCTGTATTATTTGCTCAGTCATTTGCAGGTTGAATCTCTGTCCTGCCTACTTTGAGCAACCGAAGAGGGAGCAACTAAAGATGTTGAATTTTTTTTAAGGAAGGGGATACAGATGTCCACCATTCTTTCTGGGGGAAGATTTGTTGAGAATATGGGGTCATCTACAGAGGATCCGGGAAGTAGTAGTTTCTATTTATTTCCATTTATTCTTGGTAGATCAGAAATGACATTGATTGCTCTTATGGATGTCCTGTGACAGGATTGGTTAGAACTTTTAGTGGTGTCCATCACTATCATCATGGTGTCTTTCCAGGCTGCTGTAAGGATTATCAGAAATCCATTTCTGTTCAGAAATCCAGAAACAGTAAAGTTTCTATGCAAAGCTCTCCTGGTTGTGTTTGCAACCTGACTTTTCAAGTGAAGCTGTGAATCTAGGAGTATCCTCAGATTGCCATCTAGTCCTTCAGGGTAGTATAATCAGTGGTGGGATTCAGCCAGTTTGCACCACTTCGGGAGAACCGGTTGTTAACTTTCTGAGCAATTTGGTGAACTGGTTTTTGGAAGAAATCATTAGGGCAGAGAACCGGTTGTTAAATTACTTGAATCCTACCACTGAGTATAATCCTGTGTAGACTTCCTGATGGAAATAACCTAGAAGCAACTTCAACTAACAGCAACTCTATCTTTCTGTAACCCAATTGAATTGAAGAAGCAATAGTAATAAAGGGAAGAAGCAATATTTTGAAACCCTCCAACATTTTAAAACTAGAGAAAAAAAAGTTCCATAATCTTTAATTTTCTCAGGAATCCTGATTCCATGGAATCCATTTCCCTAAACTCATGGCTCCTCATATAAGGAAAGTAACTATTTTGTCCTGTATACTTTTTTCTCTCTTTTAATATTCAGGCCAGTCCAGCCCCACAAATTGTAGTTTAATAAATGTATCCTTCATTATCCCAGTAATCATCCAACTTCTGATCTGAACCTAATTCTAAATCTCCTTAACTACAATTTCCACCCCTCCAAAAATTTAAATTTTTAATTTTTTTTAAAAAAAATCTGAAGTCATCCCAGGAGACTATTTGCAAATGACTGCACTAACAATTTGGGCTATGCACGCCTACTCATATTGCAAGTATTGATTATTTTTATTTTATTTGCTTTAGAAAGAACATTGATGCATCCTGGGATATAGGTTTGTGAATGATTGCTTTTGTTAGGTATAAAGTCATTATATCCCTTGGTTGGGAGAAAACAGTCTTTCTTTTAGAATGGCCCCACATTCCCTTCACCATCCTTAATACTAATATTTCTAGGGAGCTAGGATTTTCATTTACAGGAGCCAAGTCTTAACAGTGCTGTAGGGGGAAAGAAGGAATCTATATGACAAATCTTGTACTACAAGTTTTTGTGGTTAACCAGGAAACGTGCTATGAGTCAATCCTTTGGAAAGACTTTAGTAATTAAAGACAAATGCTATGACATAATCATTTACACATAGCAGAAAGATTTTTAGATTAAATCTGCCCTGACCCCATTGCTCAGCAAGTGTTATCTAGTTTTCTGGAGAGTCACTCATTTATTTACGTTATAATTTAGTCCACATGTTTTATTATAAACAAGAGGTTGCCTTTGCTCAATGGAACCTGCTCCAGAGTCCAGACCAATTGTTGATAATGAGCTCAGTTGACCTAGATCTGTTCCAGTGAAGAAATCTATAAAATAACAGCTCTGAGAGAAAGCTCTCTCCAACAACTAAACCTGTATTCTTTCTGAAAGTGAAGTTAGTCAGCATGCATTATTCCAGATAAACAAAACTGAAATCTTCTGTTTAATAAGACCAATTGTTTCATCAGCTCGTTATATTTCACTGGTCTTTAAACATGAGCATTATGCTTTTAATGGCCGAGAATTTGCTCTTAGAATATCTTCCTACATCACAAGCCAAGATGAAAATAAAGTTGTTTAATCTCAGAATAGTTAAAATGCTAAACATCCGGATAGTTCATAAATTGGAGTTGTTTTGACACATCTGACATAGACTACAGAAGATTTTTTCCAACCATCAGATCTGTTAATAGAAATTGTAGGGGGTTTCTTTGAGATGATTACAAAGCAGAATTTTTAATGGATTAAATTGAGAAAACCTAAAATTAGAAGGAACTTTTAAAGTTCATTATTGTGACTTTTAAACTCAATGAAGAATAACCCTTACACTCATGGCTGGCCATTGACAAATATGGTTCATTTGTTATTAAAAATGACGTTTGATTAACCTCCCTTTTGTCATGCAAGATTCTGGGAAGCATTTTTCCCCTTTTACTAAAAAATGAACTTTTCAAAGACATTCTATGGTGGCCTGGAACAGAGAAACATTTAATATTCCTGTTTTCTATGCTTGTTCAATCTCAAGGAGCACTATCTCTTCACAGGAAACCTATAGTTTATCCATTAGTTATCTTATCCTAGATATGATTTGAAAGAAGAAAATGGAACCCTTTAGTATTTTGTTTTCTTCTACTATCCTCACCCTCCTGCCTGTCATATTACCCTGAAGGTATCTTATCTGTTCTGCAAGATAAATTTTGAATATGTCAACATATATAGTGATATATATGATATATAGAATAACAAAGAACAACAAAATATATGCACTATATATGTTGACAGTAATGGTAATTCTAAGTGCAGCAGGGACCACGCTCAATGTATGACTTTTACTTACATTATATTTGTAAGTATTGAAGATGGAAATTTAGGTGATGAACCGTAAACTTATTCTGCCATGATCACATCTATTTTCTCAGAAACTGCCAGGCACAAAAGATTAGGTCCACGTGTGAAGATCCAATCAAACTTTATTGCTTGAAAGCCTATGCATATGAATTTTCTCAATAGTTGGAATGCTTGGAATTACATAAGGGTCAACAGAATTTGGGAGCGGGTAATGGGTGGTTGAACTTAGTTAACTTGTGGCTAGGTAGGAATTCTAGGCTGATCCCTCTTTTAACTCTGCCCCTCACCCATATTCTGCCTCTCCTTAGGTTGAGAATTGGGTTTTTTTTTCCCAGATCAGATTCTTTCCTTATATAGAGGCTATTGGCTCCCCTTCCTCAGGTTCTGTTATATGCATCCCTCCTGATCAGAAACTGAATCTGGGATTTTGTGTGTGAAAAAAGCAAGGCTTCTAATAATGAATTATGTTTCTCCTCATAACCAACTACTTGACTTTAGCAACATGTTTGAACAGGATAATTCATCAGTCATGCCAATATGTTCTCTTTCTTGCTCCAAAAAGAATGCACATAGTAGACCAAGGAGGATTAGTCAAAGTATAGAATGATGCCTACTTAAAATATTGTCTCCTTTTTTTATTCCCTCAAGTCAGTCTTGATTACTGGCTTAGATAAGCTCATAAAATTTTCCTGGCAACATTTCGCAGAAGTGGTTTGCCATTACCTTCTTCTTGGGGCTGAGAGTGATTGGCCAAAGTCTCCCATCTGGCTTCATGTCTAAGGCAGAACTAGAACTCTTGTAGTTTCTAGTCTGGTGCCTCTCACTGTTACACCAAGCAAATGTAAATATTGGTTCTGAAGTTAGACATTACAACTATTGTCTTTCATTTTCAAAAATAGCTTCAACCATAGCATAATATTTTTCATTCCATCCAAGAACAGTCAAGCAATAAAAGGATTTTGTCATGGATCTTATTAGAAGTGCATTTAAATCCTGCTTCTCCCTCCCAAAGGATCCATGGGGGGGGAGGGGGGATGAACAGAAGCAGCCATCCTTCTTCCCTTCCCCAAATAATCTAACTCATTAAAAAGAAAACCTGCTGCTAGCTCTTGCTATTCTTGTTTCATAGCAAAAGCATATTTGTGTGAGATTTTCTACAAAGCTCATTTCTTCTTTGCAGCATCTCCTACATTGGTCATCACCCACCCTATTACAAAGGCTTTGAAGAAAATCCTTTGCTTCTTTTAAGCAATACAGGACTACTTTGCAGCCAAATAGGAAAACTGGGAAACCTTGGTCTCTTCTTCAGACCCTGCCCACTTCACAATACCCCCCTGTACCAGCTCACCCCCTGCGAGCATTCCTGACCACAACTCTTTCCCCCACTGCTCCTCCCTGCTGCCTCACCCTGGCTGATTTTCTGTGTGGGATAATTAGTTGCACATCCCGCAACCGCTCCACATACCGAGTGGTGGACCTTTTCTTTCCGTCGAACTCAATGCACAGAGAGGGCACTAGGTGGCACAGGCAGCTGGAGGATGTGGCGGTTGCTCTGTGGGGCAACTGCCCAATCCTCTCCACCAGGCATGCCTTCTTGAGCTGGTACAGTGTCCTGCCACCCCCAAAAGGGGAGGCAGTGGGCTCCACCCTGCCTTGCCATGCCCATTCACTGCCCACCACTGTGCCACCTCCAGTATGAACCTAAATGGCCAAATTCTCACTCTTGACACATATTCAGAATTTTCTTTTGGCTTATAAGAACAAATTTTGCATTTATTGCTTAAGGCAAATATCAGTGTCAATGTCTTTTAGTTTCTAGAAGAACAATGCATGAGTGCCAAAATAACTGAAACTAAGGTAACACCAATTAAATTCTCAGCTGTCTTGTTTAAAAATATATTTGCTTAGTCCCAAATCAAATATATTTTTACCATTAGCAGTTATTTGGATGCTTATATATAGTGCACTGTAGAGCTCTTCTATTTCTGGCCATATTCATCTTTTCCATAAATCTGTCAAGACTTAAGATTTACAGGGTAATCAGCTTCAAACAATCTGTAGAGGATGCCCATTGCATCATGGATTGCCTTTTTGGTTTATGGAATAACTCAACTCTAGTAGAGATTACAGACTCAAGCTGTCTGAAGGCAGGTTATCTGCTGAAATACTTATTCTGCTTTATGAGGGTGAATCCGGAGTGCATTATGTAATGTATAATAAAATTAAGGGGTGGGGGTGGGGGAAGAGGAAGGGAGCTGAGCTACAGGAAAAGATAACGCAGTAAAATAAGCTCCAAATGACTTCACTATTCAGTAATGGCTCCTACCAAATAACAGCCCCGAAATTTTATCTTTCAAAACCAAGATTGTGTTAATGCTCTAAAATTAAATCTCTTGTGAAGTTATCTGGAATTTCTCAACAAGTTTAAAAGGGGGATTATTTTTTCATCCGAGGTCATGCCTCAAGAATTTGTAGGAATTCCGCCTGGAAAGTAATAATCAGTGGAAACTGGCAGTCAAAGCTAATTTATATTACTCTTCCAGATAAAAATTCCTTCCATCTTAGACCTGCATTTCAGAAGAAAAAGGGAAAGAAAAAGAAAAGATTATTATCACTCAGGAGAGAATATATATCCATGCAAAAACAGAAGAGAATGACTTAAGAGAAGACTATGCTCTATTTGTGGCATTTAAAAAGCAATTACATAAAGAACAGTCCTTCTAAAATGTTTGAGTAATGAATAGATTGGTACGGGAAAGAGAACAGTAAATGGGGAGAGAGAATAGTAAATGGGGAGAGAGAATAAGTCCTATAACAACCATAAGGTTACTTACAACTGTATAGTATAAGGCTACAAACTCTAGACTTGAAATAATGAAATTATATGAGTGTGTTGCAATGGCAAAAAAGCCTGTTTTGCTTACTAAAAGTTGATCTCCTTTTCTGCATGGAGCCAGTCACACTCCAGTCAATACATTATAAATATATATAAATATATTATTTGCGTAATATGTAATGGCATTTGCAATCTCATTCTTGGTCTGAGAGCCAGATATAAATTAGTGAATAAAATTGGAGGATTTGTCCATTCAGTAAGTTTTCTTGTCTTGCAATTTCTTCTATCATGAAACACCAATTAAACGCCCCCAAACTTCAGAAGGTTTACAGACATCCACCAAATATGGACAATCTGTCTTCACATTACTTTTGGGAAGGTCACTGTTCTTGCTTTACCTGTTACAGTTCACAATTCTGTACATTACACATCCAGGGCCAATATCAGAAATCCGACAGATAGGGAAGGACTACTATATCATTTATTGTTAAGATCTTCATGCAGGCAGTTTCAAAAGATTCTGAAATCCTACATTATTTTTGCTAGCATCACTTTTTCCAAATTCAGAATTAAGGTGATAAAGGTCACCATAATGCCTGTCAATTAAGGGAATAGATGGATGGATTTCTGAAGAGAAGAATTCTTTTTGGCAGAGATAATACATATTCAGTAATATTTTCCAATGATATTTTATAGCAACTAATCTTGCTACATTGCTGACTTTAGACAGTGCTAGTGGAGGTCACATCTAATTTCCTAAGCTGTTGGTGATGTCATGACTTGCCACCAGTATACTTCCAGCTGAAACTGATTTTAAAGAATAACATTGCCAAAGTTGCAACTACTTAGAAAACCATTGTGGACTCCAACAAAGTATTGATCTAAGACTTAGTTATTTGCCCCTAAATATCCCCTAATGGCATAATTTTTCATTCTAGTTTTTAATGCTATAATATACAAATAATTTTACATTCTAGTTTTTAATGTTATGATACACAAATAATTTATAATTAAAGTTACATTATACTGCAGCAACATTAAGTAAATATCACAATAGATGAATCACACCTGCTTCAAAATTCCTACAGATTATTTTGTATTATATATCTCAATTTATAATTCTGCGAATTTGTAGTACAGATATGTATATATAATAGCTAGGCAGTTACACATAAAACACAAACACATTTATATCGTATCATTTATTGCTAAGAGATTACACACACACATACACACACACACACACACACAAACATATAGAGAGTGGTAGAATTACTAAATAAAATTTAGCTACATTGAAAGGTATATACCGAAGTGTGTGAAAGTCTCTTCTTAGAAATGTGGCTGGGCTTGATAATCAAAACATTGCTGCGGGACTATATCAATTAACACTAAAATTTCTTTTTAGCAGCTATATTTTTTTCAACAACTCCAGAGTTACACATAAAGACATATGTTCTATTTTTAATCATTTAGTGATATAAAATACTTACCCTAGTAGATATATTCTCCCTTTTATCCCATCCAAGACGGAATGACTCTTTTAAGATTATGTCTATTATGACAAATGAACTTTATTCCATTTAAAGTGAATCCAGATCTTCCAAACTGGGAGCCTGAACTCACTATTGCCTTTTCTTTTTCTTAGTTCTTGCAAATAAAGACCATAAAATTGAGTGATTAAGGCATGCGAAGAGAATATACTGTATATCATAGCAAGCATCACAAATCCAATAGGAAACCAGTCATGAATACAGGATCTTAGCAATAAACTCCAGGTTCAGAAACTGAACAATTCTTATACATTCATCTGTGAGTAGCCAACAAGTTTATGATAACCACAGATTGGGTAGAATTGTAACTCGAATAAAAGAGCTAGTGCAAAATCCTTGATCTATACCAGTGATGGCTAACCTTTTTGCCATCGCGTGCCAAAAGCGGGAGGAGCGCAGGGGGGTCACGTGTGCCCGTGCCCACATCCATAATTCTATGCGTCCTGCCCCCATGCATGTGTGCACGACCCCCCGTGTTCCCCCTGCTTTTGGCACGCGATGGCACGGTGGGCATGGTAGGCCCATTTTTCGCCTTCTCCAGGCTCCAGAGCCTTTCTTCTGGAAGTTGGCAAATGGGCCATTTCTGGCCTCCAGAGGGCCTCGGGAGGGGGTGGGGGAGGCCGTGTTTGCCCCCCTCAGGCGCCTAGAAAGGCTTTGGAGCCTGGGGAGAGCAAAAAACGGCCCTTCCAGTCCTACTGGAAATCAGCAAACTGGGCATTTCCAGCCTCTGAAGGGCCTCCGGAGGGGTGGGGGGGAGGCTGTTTTCGCCCTCCCCAAGCTCCTAGAAAGGCTCTGGAGCCTGGGGAGAGAGAAAAACAGGCCTTCCTCACACACACACACACCCCAGGCCCTCCGGAGGCAGGAAATTGTCTGTTTCCCTACTTCTGGTAGTGTTGTGTCTTCGGCTCCCGAGCCCGGACCTCCAGAGGAGGAATCCTCCGAAAGTGAAGAGGAGGGGGCAAGGGACTCCTCTCCTGGCCCGTCTGGTTTGGCACCACCCCAGGCCCCAGCTGAAAGCCCTGTGGAAGAAAGCTCCTCTGAGTCAGACGATAATGAGGAGAGGGAGTGGATTAATCCCAGGTGGCGACGATCAGAGAGACGGGCTCAGCAAAGGAGTGGGTGGGGCCGAGCACGAGGTGATGAGTCACAAAGCCAACGCCCCACAAGGTATAAAAGGAACTGACCTTACCTTGTTGGCTTTTGTGACGAACAAAGTTTTACCCTGACTGCTTGTGTCCTGAAATACTGCAGCAGTGAAGCGTTTTCTTTGAAGCTCGTATTGGATATAAATACTTGGAGCCTTATCAGGGACTGGCCGTGGCAACTCAAAACAAAAGCTGTTGTTATCTCTCCCGGGCTCGCTGCCAGCTCGTTGTTTATGGATGGTAAATAAACAACTTCTGAATACTCCCGTTCGAGTGTGTGTGCTTGTCTGGGCTTCTGAAGCAGGGAGGGGACAGAACAGGTAGGCCCAGAAGGCCCGAAAATCAGTTGGCCAGCGCGCACATGCACACTGGAGCTGAGCTCGCATGCCCACCAATATGGCTCTGCGTGCCACCTGTGGCACGCGTGCCATAGGTTCGCCATCACGGATCTATACAATCGAGCTAAAAATTAAAGTGCCTTGCTACTCAGGATCATGGTTGGCAGTATTCACACCATTTACTATGCCAAAATCTAAACAAATCATGTTACTAACATGCTACTGGAGTAACAGTCTGTTTCAGGATAAGACAGCTTTCTTGTTCTTAGAAAAACATGACATCTCTGGATGTGTTAATGAACAACTGGGGTCATGCCTCACTAAGATTACAAATGTATTGATCACTGGATGTCTATATAACTTAAAAATAAATATATAAAGCCCAGGTTCATGCAGCTAAGTAAAATATGGTTTACTTAGTTTTGGCTTAGTGTCAGGGCTACCTCTGTTCAATTTCTAGGAAAGAGAAATTCTTGACTCCATAGATTTAGAGAAAAGTACTTTTACTAGGATGCTTAGAATGGTTGCATGAATCCAGTCATTGCGATTTGTTAATCATTGTTTAAGATTTAGTATAAGGTGTTGATTGACAAATTATGGTTCAGTTAACTGAACACTTTTGAGCAAAATGTGATTTAGTACTAATTTATTAGTTTGATTGTTATGTCATTCAACTCCTGAAGGCTGTGAGTGGTTTACATCAACCAATAACATAGATTTAAAGATCAACAAACCCACAAACAGTAATCATTGCAATGTAACATGAAACAGATGTGCTATCAATTTGGGGTTGACAATCATTATTTTGCCCCAGACAGTTTCCCAGGACTCCTGGATTGAAAGCCAGCTCTCTATGAGGGAACCACAACTAGAACTGGTGCTAAATCTGGACTATCACTAGAGTCCATCACTCTTTGAATTTCCAGCCACAATTTTCTTAGGATTCAGCCAAAAAGTCTAATATTCTCCATCAGTATCTTGACAGCCTCCACAAATTAGATCTGCATCTACCATCAGTCAGGGATGGAGATATGTATAACTGGAATCATCTGGATGTGTAAATCCATCCATTTTCACATGGTATTGTGATATGTAAGCATCTGTCCTCAGATTTCAATTAAATATATGCATATTTGCTTAATTTGAAGCAATATGAGATTTTATTTTTTGAAATGTTTTGTAATTAGAGGCCTGCAAGCTATGTGGTCAATCTTAAGTGGCTTGTTGCTTAGGTAATAATTCAACAGCTATTATCCTTGTTCAGTGAGAGATAGTGTAAAATTTATGTTTCTTCGCCTCCAGGTAGTCTGGAAAAAAAAAGTCTGGAAATCAAAAGCCGAGAGAGACACAATTTCCTAATTGGACCTGGAATGCAATTCCAGTGCCACAAAGTCCTCAAAAAATTGGTAAGGAAAATTTGTCAAGAAATCAGAGGCAGAAATACAACGGATCTTTTCTTTCTTTTCAATATTACTTTATACCTACATATTCTAAGCCAGTGCTTCTCAACCTTGGCAGTTTGAAGATATGTGGTCTTCAACTTCTAGAATTCTTCTAGGTGAGTGATTTCTGAGAGTGAAATTTTACACATCTTCAAGTTGCCAAGGTTGAGAAACACTTTTCTAAGCCATGTATGGCATAAAGGTAAAGGTAAAAGTTCCCCTCACAGATATGTGCTAGTCGTTCCCAACTCTAGGGGGTGGTGCTTATCTCTGTTTCAAAGCCGAAGAGCCAGCGCTGTCTGAAGACGTTTCCATGGTCATATGGTCGGCATGACTAAATGCCAAAGGTGTACGGAATGCTGTTACCTTCCCACCAAAGTTGGGAAGTTTTTCTACTTGCATTTTTTATGTGCTTTCAAACTGCTAGGTTGGCAAAAGCTGGGACAAGTAACAGGAACTCACTCTGTTATGCAGCACTAGGGATTCGAACCGCTGAACTGCCAACCTTTTGATTGACAAGCTCAGCGTCTTAGCCACTGAGCTACCACGTCCCTATATATGGCATAGGGACGTCTGTCTGATCCTAGTATTTGCCTGACCACTTCAATTTGGTAGGGTTGGCATGACTCAGATTCCTTCAATGAAACAATGACATCTATTGAGACTCTGGAAGTACACCATCTCTGTAGCAGGGCCTGCCCTCTACAGATCTTTCCCCCATGATCTAAATAGCCTCCAATCAGTTGTTCACTCCATCAGAATAGTGATGAAGACCTGGCACTTCTTCACCTAGGCCTTTGGTGAGTGAGAGTTGAGACCTTTCATTTCATTCCATCAGTTTGTCACATTTCCTTTTGAGGGAGGAAGGCAGATATCGCTAACATCTCAGAAAAGAGTATCAAAGTTCAAAAGGATTTTGATAGCCTTGAACATTGGATCCTGTCCAACAAAACATTGTTCAGTGGTGAGAAATATACAGGTAATTCTTACCTAACGATCACAATTCAGCATGGAATTTCAGTCATAAGTCATTCCAAGTATTGTTCAGTCTGCCGAAGAATTCTCTTCCATGCAATCAGTAGAAGAGCTCCTGCATCAGAATGTCCAGTTCTGATCACCACATATGAAAAGGTTACTGAGGAAGCAAGCAATGGTAAACCACTTCTGAAATTTTGCCAAGAAACTGGAGAGTCTAGTCCAAGAGACCGCCAGGAGCCAAGAACTGATTTGAAGATATCCCACTGCAACACTGTATTTAATATAAATGATAATATTTTACAGAGTAGTTATATGATTAATCAATTCATTGGCTTTATGCCCTGCCATACAGCTTCCTAAAATAAGAGAAAAAATGCAGAACAAATAATTAAAACACAATTTAAAATACATAGTGCACTAATTGCAAACATACATGAGTTTTATAAATAAATTGTACAATAGTCATTATATTAAGCTGATTTAGCAGCTAAATTAAACAAAATTTGGAGCCCCAAAGATTTCTGCTACCATAAAAGAGGTCAGGGAAATAACCTTTTCTTCTGCGAGTTTCTTCTCATATGTGAGTTTGTGAGTTTTTTCTGGTAGATCTACTCATGCTTGAATAGATCTTTGTGATATGCATTTTTATATCCTCTCCTCCTTTAGAAGAAAAGGTTATTTCCCTGAATCTATGAAATATAGCATATTAATAAAAGATGATTGGAGGTCGTCCTAAATTTACAACCATTCTTTTAGTGGCTGTTTGAAGTTACAAATTTCAGGGGTGGGATTCTACTGGTTCGGACTGTTTCGGGCGAACTAGTAGCTCTGACAATCAGCTGGGAGTGAACCTGTTCACCCCAACGTTCAGATGGGCCCACTTGCCTGCCCGTGCTATTTTCCGACCTTTATCTTCTCAGCTGTTCACGTGGTAGAGCAGATTTGCAGCATGAATCAGCTGTGTTACTCCTCCGAAGAAACCAGGAAGTGAAGATTTCTTGAAACTGTGCACACACGCGCAGCAAATTGCGCGATCACTGAACCGGTTGTTAAACTGGGAGGAACCCACCACTGGTTACAATGGCATTGAAAAATGTGACTTATGACCATTTTTCACACTTAGAACCATTGCAACATCCCCATGATCACATGATCAAAATTCAGATTTTTGGCAACTGGTTCATATTTATCATATTTGTGTCAAAAAAGGTTGTAAAATGGAGCAAAACTGTTTTAATTATCTTGCATAGCAAAGGAAATTTCAGGCTCAATTGTAGTTGTAAGTCAACAACTACCTGTACAGTATATGCACAAGCATGTGCATACAAATTAATACAATCTAAACTATTTAAACTAATACAAACAAATTCAATTTAAATTCAAACTAATAATAATTTTCTCCCATGTCATCAGTCTGCTGAACACTTAATACCCACAGCTGTCTCATTCCTCTTCTTTTCTTATCTTGTCATCTTTCTATCTTCTCCATTTAGTTTCTTATGAATTATAAATTGCTGTTTGTAACTTATGTGTAATTGTAACTATGATTTATGATCTATGATCGATTACTTGCTGTTTATATGTACACTGTGCTCTTATGCACCGAAGACAATTCCTTGTGTGTCCAATCACACTTGGCCAATAAAGAATTCTATTCTATTCTATTCTATTCTATTCTATTCTATTCTATTCTAT
>WNWU01000018.1:1559718-1611454 GCA_012654045.1 Ptyas mucosa
ATCCCATCCCATCCCATCCCATCCCATCCCATCCCATCCCATCCCATTCCATTCCATTCATGTGATCTTTGCAAAAATATATTGTGTGGGTGGATGAACATTCCCAAGGATGGATAATGGTAATAAAGATACCATTTTTAATGTTTTATTAATTCTAATTTACTGTATTGTCTGGCAAATTGGAATATTTTACAAGCTCAAAAACAGAAATCAAGGTATAGGTTATTTTTAAAACATACCCGACAGACACTTGGGAGATTATTAAGTGTCAGTCATATCTTAACAAAAACTGAAAATACAGAGGGAGAGAGAATTATATTGGCAAAGTTAGAGATCAGAATCATACAGGCAGTAATATGCCTTGTAACTCTATGGAAACAAAATATGGATCTTGAAGAAGGATATAATGAGTTTTGATACTTTTTAACATTAATATTGGAGAAGAATCCACAGAAAATCATGGATAGCCAGATGGACCATGGAACAAATCAATCAAGAGTTTTCACTTGAGAGATAAATGATGTGATTATATTGTACAAATTACGGGAATATGCTAATTCTGGGAAAGGTGGAAGAAAAGAAGAGGTTGACCAGCAGGAAGGATTTAATTACAGTAGCAATGGATGCACCTTTCAAACACATCAAGGGAAAGGTTGGAGACAGATCATCTTGGAGAAGATCTATCTAATGCAGTCACTAAGAGTCAACATGACTTAATAGAAACCAATCAATTGATCGCTTTTGAGTTCTTATTCTATTATGGCTACTGCCTTTTATTTATTTAAAACATTTATATAGCCACCCATCTTAAAATAAACTTTGAGTGGCTTACAATTAATAAAATAGTACAAAGCAATATAAAACAGAATAAAACCAATAGCAATAAAATTAAAAGCAGAAAAATCCTGATGCAACCCTTCCCTACTGCATCCACATTCTCATCCCCCTCTAAGCCAGGCAAGCACAACTAGATTTGAACACAGGAGCGTGGCCTCAGAAAATGACATGGTCTCAAAAGTCCTGATATTTATCTCTGAAGGTGACTATATTTCCAAGAATCAAGTAACATGACTGATGGAAGGCAAGTTTGATGATGTTTGTCCATCGTGTTCAAAGAGGACCTTGACATCTAACAGGTTGTGGGCTGTCCATGGTGTGTCCACAGGTGGCTGGTAAGGCCTATATGGGCAAGAAATGTAAGGCAGACATGTGTGGCCACCACTGTTGCAGCATTTGCAGCTCTGGCTTTCAGAGTGCTCACTTCTCTTGTGCTATGGTTGTTCTGCTGTCCTCAGATGTCTGGCAGTCTTGGTGGATCAGCGTGCGCCATGTCAATAGATCTTGTGCCAGGGTTTCCCAGGAGGTGGTGTTCTGCCCCAGCTATGGATCCCAAAGAACACAGCACACACCAAGTTTGTACAAAACTTAATTTACTAAAATAACTCAGTCTTTTTCAAAACAAAGGCCGTTAATAAATTTTCTTAACAGCCTACAAGAAACCAAAGATAAAGTAATCACAATCTTACGAAGGTTGGCAGAAAGCCCAGAAGCAATGTGCAGAGAATCCAGACGTGAAGTAGAGTGAACTAAAGTTGTTCCCTACAACTTGCTTCAGTTGGCATTCCTCCTTAAATAGGCTAAGGGAGTGGCCCATTAGCCTCAAGCCTTACTCTCGAGGAGACCTCCTCCTGAGGAACCACTCCTGCCTTTTGGCAGCTCTGTGCGCCCATGCATCGAGAAGAGGCTCCTCCTCTTCATCCTCTTCACTTAAAGGAGCTTCTGGAGGTTCTGAAGGCCCTGTCCGAATCCCTGCGTCTGGCACATCTTCTCCAGCCTACTCATTGTCTGACTCGGGTGCCAGCTGCACAAGCTACTGGCGCAACACCACACCAGCCTCCTCACTGTCAGAATCAGCTACAATCCACACAGGCTGCTGATGGGCCACAACAGGTGGTGTCAATATCCAGGGATTTGAAGGAGGCTTTCAACGTGTCTTTGTATTGCTTCCTTTATCCCCTGTGTGATCGCTTTCCTGAAGCACCCCATAGAGGTGCTGTTTGGGGATGCGATGGTCTGGCATCCTTTCAACATTTATCTGATGATTGAAGCACAAGCACAAGTTTATCTGATGATTGAATCACAAGCATGGAGAAATATTGCAGAATGAACTTTCCTTAACAAACCTTATGTAGAGGAGACAGCCTTGACAAAGCAATGCAATTGGTAAGAAAAAATAAACAGCTCAGTCTTGGGAATGGAAGGGGGGGGGGGATGAGAAAGAGAATAAATAACCCTGCTTTGATTCTGTTTGGTGTAAGAGGGAGCAGAGGGAGATTTTGGCAGAAGTTTGGGATTCTGTTATTAAAATCTAGAACAATAAAGCAGAAATCCTATAATCCTGGTAGTGTCTGTTTTCTGACCTGGCCTACCACAAAGGTCTGACATCTTCCATGTCTTCCACGATCTCTTCCACATTTCCTTGGCAGGCAGAAGAAATAGAATAACACCATGCAAGACCATGTTGTATGTCCACTTTCTGATTAATGTCAAAATAAGAGCTTTGGAGTTGATCATGATCAGCAAGATCTCAGCAAGAGAATCATACATTGTGGAGTCCAGAGGCAGTCAGTATTTTGATATGACATGGTTCCCAACATCCACTTCAAAATCGGAGCAAACCGGTTTGCTCACGGCTGATAGTCGGAGCTAACGGTTCACCAAAACCGGTCCGAACTGATAGAATACCACTATTGGTGCAAAATAAAGTGGAAATTGCACACAGTAATTTTCCAAGACTTAGCACAGAAGTCTTGGCATTGTAAAAGTATTTGTGGTTGATGCTGAAACCAGGGCATTCTGTAGATGTGAAGTTTGTAGTTGAAGAAGGCTGGAAGAAAATACACTTCACACATTTACTATTTTCCATTGTAATCTTAAAAGCACTCTTTCATATGGTTCAGGACATATTTTGCCATGTCGTAAAACTACAGTAGCTGGAGAAAAGAAGCACATCTTCAGGTTTGAGTTGCCATTTGACAAAAATGCCCTCCACATATGAACAGCCTCATTTCCTTATCCCTAATGTGGACCCTTTCATTTTTCGTGTCCCTTTGGAACTAGTCTACACTGCAGTCTTTTTACTGCTTGCTCACTTGAGGATGAGATGAAATATTATTACAGGAATGGTAGTTGAGTGGTACAGACATGGGCAGATACTGAGTTCTGCCAATGGCCCTAAAAAGATTTAATCTCACTAGTGTTTTACATCATATTTTGAAGTTTTTAATGAGATCATTTATGTTCCCATGCTAAAAATACTCATCTACTGTGTTTGTCATACTGAAATTTACAATTTGAATTTGTTTATAATAATGCCCCAATATTATTTTTCTACTTTCCTGGAATTTATTTTCCCATGAGTGAAATTCCAAAACAACTGGAGTACCGTACCACTTGAACACCGTCTGCATTGACAGATATATCATTTGTCAATTGCAAAAGGCAACTTTACTTGGAACAGCTTACATCCTGCAATGATACCTCTAACAAGGAATCGATAGGTGGATAAAAATGTCAAATCCTGTCTGAAGATCTGGCTGACTGTGTGACAGAAACACAGAAACTACCTATAGTAGCAATAGTAATAATAGGTGCCTTGAGTGCAATCCCAAAACAATTGGAGCACCATTTGAATATCATTGGCATTGACAAAATTGGTCAATTGCGAAAGGCACTTGAAACAGCTTTACATCTTGTGTCAATACTTTAACACTATCAAATGACATCTGCCTATCCCAGGTCTTTGGGAAGGACTCGATAGATGGATAAAAATGCAACGCCGTTCTAAGCTTCTGGCTTAGAGTGCCAACCACCGTAATAATAACAACAGCATTGACCCCTTGATAATGAATATCCAACTATTGACCACTTTGGGGAACTCTGCTCTAGGTCCTTTACTGGATTTTTAATGCAAGGGGCAAAGTGCTGTTGGTAATTCTAACTTTGCAACCTCTTTATTTGCTGAGCCTATAGGCGATAATCATTATTTCCTTTTGACTTTAATGGAGTGGTAAAGAGTTAGATTGACTAAAATTATTGCATGAAGAAAACACCAGAAAAGAAAGGACATTATATACATATTATTTAGCCATTTTGTGAGAGTCCTGGATCCCCTAAATTTTATGAAGGTTTTCTTCTGTTCTGTAATTTTCTTTTCTATGACATTAAGTAATTGACTCTAAAGCAACTAAGAAAAAATTGACAGGGTAAATTGAAAAGATAAATTCAACCTTTTTCAAAAGAATTAATGAGGCATACTTTCAGTGAGCAATCCATTTTTAACTATTGACAAGAACACACTCATAAATCAAACAGACATTTCCATACTATATATTTTGTTAGACTGGATAAAAAAATATCAGAATAATGTTTTTGAAAATAAACTAATTACTTTGAAACAGATCCATGTGAAATCATTTAAGCTAATGGTGGTTCCCCATGATATCACTGCAGAGATAAATGGCAGATTTTTTTTGTGGCTACAACCATTATTTACTTTCACTTGTGAGAGGTATCAGAGAAGTTATGCATCTTGCCTCTTGGATGTCAAATGTTTACTTTTTTCCAGGCAATGAGATCATGGCTTAATGTGTCAGAAAAATTACTTCATATAGGAGGTTAACATGCATTAAGTTGATTGACATGTTGGTATAAAAACACTAATTCAACATGAAATGGAATAAAAGAGAGGACCTTTCAGAAATGATATAAAATACTGTTAATAAAAAGCATTTATACTATTTGTTTTTCTTAGGAACATGAGAACAGCCTTTTACTGTGTAACACCATTGGTCCATCAACCCAACTTCCAAGATTTCAAAAGGGACAAGGGGCCAGACTACATGCAAAGCCAAAGACTGAAATAAGTTGCACCATTTTATTCTCAAGCAAATCTTTCAAGTTATTTGAAGCATGTTTTGGTCAACTGAGCAATGTAAGGCTTTTGTGTTACACCCAATGTTATTTCTATTAGCTACAACTCAGGAATTTAGTTTATTTACATAGTATTCCAAAGTATTCCAGTGCCACAGTGATATAATGGTTATAATCAAATGAATATTTACCTCATGTTACCAGCACATGGGAAATGGTAATCTGAAAAACCTGAAGGGTGCAAAACCTTCTATAAATGAACTGAGATATTTCCAGAAAGACTTACTGAACAATAATATCTCTTTCCATTCACAGTTTTATAGGGTGTCCCAACATTGTCATCTTTTATTTGCAACCTGCAAGTTTAATGCATATTTAAATTCAAAACAAATAACAAAGAGAGAAAAAAAACTAAAGAAAAGAACTAAACAAAACCCTAAATAAAAATGAAACAAAACCATGCAAGGCATATATTTGCACACATTCCACTAATTATTTACTGATAGAAAGTTGGAAGAATGCCATATTCCCTTTAATAATTGCTAACATTAAGAGCTCTCCACTGGAAAGCAGAGGTGACCATCACATATAGCTTGATCTGTGTAGTTCAGCAACTTATCAGATGATGATTTCCTATGGTGGTTATCTGAATTTGTTAAAGCTTCATGTGCATCATCTGATTTAATCAAATCAAATCAACAGGAAAAGTATTTCAATGATCCCCTTTGAAACACCACATATAGCAGCCTCTACTAGAAGAGTCTGTAAGGAAAATATTACAATTTATCTTAAATTCATAACTGGAAAAAGCCTTAAAATCTCAGCACTATACAGAATATGCCAGCATTTCCATTATGAACCACAACTTTCAGGAGCTTTTAATTTTTTCTTTAAAAAGCGGTTTTCAAATCAAACTTATATTTGTTCCTTCCCATCTTTTTCATTTTTCATTGGTGAGGAAATTTGAATTAAGTGTAATAGGAGACAAACTGAATTAGTATTTGATGCCTACTTCTCCATTCTCTGGGGTCTGAGTAATGTTCTACTCAGAATCTGCTTTTCAAATTGAAGGTTTTTTTCCTCACCATATTAGCAAATTTCTAGAATGCTGACTTAAAACAAAACAAATCAGATCCTGGAGACTAGACATATAAGGAAAAGTGGGATGGAGACAAAAAACTCAATCTTGGTCATCAGCCAGGCTGGAGTACTTAATTCTCTAAAATATCACATCAACAATCTTATTGAAACGATAAAAAATTCAGATTTTGCAGCTCAACAATTATCCCACTGAAAATACACTGACTATCCATCCAGGGACTCAACATCTAATGCTGCTTGGGCCTAGTTTCCAGATAACACAGTGATGGGGAAGGGTTCCAAAGTGTAAGTTGAAACAGCTTCTTTCAAGCAACTTCTAAGATTTAAAGAGTAGATATTTTTCATCATTTCAAGCCCCTCCACAATATACAACCAACTTTCATGAGTAAAGCTTTTCAAAGGAACTTAATATATGCTGTTATGTATTTATTTTCACTTTGTGAGAATAACGAACATCAAGTTCGTTAACAACTTGATCGACTACTCTTTAGGCAGAACATAAATATGGTAAATACAAATGCACATACATGATTGTCCACACCATTTCTATTAATTGTCACACAAAAATTAAAACAGCTTTGAGTGGTGTATCTGAGGATAGCATACTGTTTGAGCTCTGTCTACCTACTTATATTTGACTGCCTATCCAACAAGTTAATTAGCTGGCTTTTGATTTGTCCTAAATATTTTAACTAGCCAAGAAGGTAAAAGTATTCTTTCAAGGTTTGTTCTTGAACCTTGTTCTTTCAAGATTTCTCTTTATTAAACATTCATTATTGGAAAGATAACAAGACCAAACAATTTTTTTCCTGAACTAGATGTCCTCCAGCTAAGTCATCATAATAGGCAAAAGTGAATACCTTTTTAAAAAAAGCTAATCTTTTAAAAAATGGGCAATGAAGTGTTAACGTAATAGTTTTATAACAATAGAAACTGAAGAATTTATAAATTAAGATGAAGATAGTCACAAGACTCATAACATAGATTCATGAGCCAATTACTCTGTAAGCAAAGTAACAAAATGGAAAAGAGCTTTGAGGACACACAAGGTTGCAAGACCTTGAAAGAAATGTCAAAGCTTCTAAGATCATGTCTGATTCTTAAAACTAGTATGTAGCCAGAAAGTAAAAGTACACCCGAAGGAAGTATCTCAAAATGAAATATTTAACTTTTGGATCTGCAGCATTTTCTATCCTCCTTTGGGGTTAAATCTCTGTATTTAATAGCCTATTAGAACAGAGTCTGTGAGTCTTATTGCTTCATTATTTGAAAAAGCAACCTAAAAAAAATCAATCAATCCCTAACCCCCAAAAGAAGAAAAGAACATTACGTATTTACCTACATGAGCCTAACAAATTCAGTTCTGCAGTCCTGACAGCAGGATCACAAATTCTTCTCTACCATATGAAGAATATTAGAGGTGTCAGCAGTCTGGCATTAATCAAATGCACTTTCACAACATTTGTTTTTGCAGGGAAGAGAAGCTCGCCATTTTAAGAACAGCCCTGCCAGCCCTGTAAGCAGCTTACATATTTTGCTTACAGAAGCATCATTTTTTAAAAAAAGAATAGCCTGAGAAGGAGCCAAGGATGATTTCATGATACATTTACAAAAGGTTTGCCTATTTTTTTTCTTTTTAATGTCAGCATGAATGTATTTCAACCTTTAGAATCATTCCGATATCATTGTATCATCAATGCTGAACTAACTCCTGAAAGTAAGTCACACTAAAGTCAGTCACACTAAATTATATAATGCATGTTTCTAAAAGAAGTCTACACATGGCAGTGATTAAGTTTCCCATCTCATCATCATGCTCTGAAATATTTTAATGCATCCAACAATTAGAAGATTCCAAGCCACATATGGCTAGGTTGTAGGGTACAAGTGACTCCTTGCAATAAAATGTTGTAGAGTGTTCCCACCGCTAGCCACGCTGCTAGCCCATGCCATACGTCTAGGTTTTTATTCTGTTTTTATTTCCTTTCCCTATCTCCTAAACAAGTTTGTTCAACCTCAGTGAGCCACTTCGTTTTTTAAAACTATTTTTTGTAGTTCTGAGAACCATGGTATTTCCCAGATTGACTGATACCACCTCTTGCTCATGGATGCAGAAGAGATATTTCATTTATTTATTTTTCATACTTCTTATCCGCCCATTTCCCTCGGATTCTGGCTACAGAAGGACTGATAATAGGACTTTACTGTTAGTGTACAGCAGGGGTGTCAAATTTACGACGACACATTGTTGTCAGGTGACTGTCACAACTTTTTCCCTTCACTAAAAAAGAGAGGGCCTGTGAGCCACGGGTTTGACACTCCTGGTGTACAGGGATCAATAGCCTTCTGTTAGTCAGTCCTATTCTGGTATCTTTACCACAAACAAAAGTCAGTGGCAGGCAACGCAACGATTAAGTTCAGGACTGAACCGCACCAGAGGGACTTTGGTCTATTTTACTCTCTTTCATCTCAGCCTACCTCACTTTTATGGTTAGAATTAGGGAAACCGGAGAGAAGTTATAAGTTAATTTGATGTCATTTTCATATGCTTGATGAATTAGGTACTTTGCAAATGTCAAATGGCAGCTTTGGAAGCTATTATGAAATAGCTCTGAAGATCAAGGTTTTTTCCCCCCCGATCTGCCAGGTGGTTTTCCCCTCTTTAAAATGGTTTAGAGAAATGTGTAGAAGGTAAAGGTACTAGTCAGCGGTGGGTTCTACTTACCTTTACTACCGGTTCACAACAGGAGTGTGCACATGTGCTTGCTTCGCTCACGTGCGCTTCTGCATATGCACAGAAGTTCCTGTGCATGTGCAGACCGTCTATTATGACATCCGGGCGGGTGGGCGGAGCCTCCCGCCACTTTTACTACTGGTTTTCAAGAACCGGACAGAACTGGGAGCAACCCACCACTGGTACTAGTTTATAGTCATGACAATTATATTGCCTAAAACATCAGAGCTAATTCCAGGGGCTAGAAAACATTATACTTTTGTTGTTGGCTTGTGAATTTCTCCCTGACCATATGACAAATGAAATAAACAAAATGTTAAAAAGTTATGATATTTATGTAGTTACTTACCAAGCACATCTAAATTATATTAAAGTAACCAAAATATCTTTACAATCCCCAAGGCATGTTACAACATTTGAGCACCCCTAATGTTTGGAAACTGAAAACTGAAAAATTTGACCAGTCCTAAATTATGACAGCATTTCTCAACCTTGGCAATGTGTAGCCTCCAATTCCCAGAATTCCCTGGCAGGATGGAGTTGAAGCTCACACATCTTAACGTTTCCAAGAGAAACATACTCATCAATGGGCTTTCAAATTAAGCATGCAAAGACACTCAGGCCTGAATAAATGTAATTAGTATAAACCTATTGATGACAACTGATTTTTGATTAATTGTCCAAAGTAAATCAAAATGATAAAGTAGTACTTGATGTACAACCATTCGTCTAGTGACTGTTCAAAGTTATAACGCCACTGAAAAAAGTGACTTATGACCATTTTTCAAATTTATGACTGTTGCAGCATTCCCATGGTCAGGTGATCTAAATTTGGGTGCTTGGCAACTGGCATGCATTTATTTCCAATGACTTGGGGTCATGTGATCACCTTTTGTGACCATTTGACAAGCAAGTCGATGAGGAAGCCAGATTCACTTAACAAATGTGTGGCTAACTTAACTGCAGTGATTTACTGTGGCAACTGTTGCAAGGAAGGTTGTAAAATGGAGCAAAACTCAATTAACAACTGTCTTGAAATTTTTAGCTCATTTATGGTTCTAAATTGAGGACTACCTATACATGGATCTGGGAAATATTTAACTAAACTTTTTAAAATATTTAACTTGCTGCCATTTATCATGCAATGTAGACAAAGAAAACAGTCACAAAATTGATTTCACTGAAATAAAATTATGATTTTATGAGTTAATCCACTTCAATTGACCGAAATATATAGACAAGACTTGGCATGTACTAGATCTTTTTCAATATGAGAAGGACTATTTAATATCATTTGAGATACAGAAATAAAAAATGAAGAACTGAAATACACTGTATAAAATTATCAATGACCTATTTTATGTATTTTCGAAGATATTGCCACTTCCATATATATCTAGTAATAAGAAATAATGCTACTTTGCTATGGTATTTTCCATTATTGTTCTTTAATCAAGGCTCTTCTGGCAATTTTTTCAAAATCCAAGATCGCAGTTTTTCTAGCTCACTTTTGCTTAGCTCATGATAAAGGTTTGGTAGACTCAGAAATGTAGTTGTTACTCCCAGAGCTTTTAATGTTTTGTTGGTTTCTTCTCCCCAAGAATACAGAACCAGTTCATCAGCAGTTCCATGACACTGAAACAACTCGGGGAGTGCTCTTTCATTCTTCTCCAGTGCCTAGTAGCAAAAGAGACATTAACAATCTTAAATCATGTACATTTTTAACAAAAAGGGAATAAATGTCCAAAGTGGTGAAATCCAATTTTTTTTACTACCGGTTCTGTGAGGGTGACTTGGTGGCACGGTGTGGCTTGGTGGGCATGGCAGGGGAAGGATAATGCAAAGTCTCCATTCCTACCCCACTCCAGGGGAAGGATACTGCAAAATCTCCATTCCCACCCCACTTTGGGGCCAGCCAGAGGTGGTATTTGCTGGTTCTCTGAACTACTCAAAATTTCCACTGCCGGTTCTCTGAACTGCTCAAAATTTCCACTACAGGTTCTCCAGAACCTGTCAGAACCTGCTGGATTTCACCCCTGGATGTCCAGACTGGTGTCTGAATTCATTATCTTTCCCCATTTAAAAGACAAGACAATTGGACAATAAGGGAGTGTGCAAGTTTTATGCAATGAAAATAGTATGAACAGAAATGTTCTACCTGGCCCTGCCACCTAAAATACCTAATATTTTATAAATGTAGGATGAAGGTCTGCATTGCAAGGCCCCTATAAACTAGCAGGTCCTTTATGTAATGTTCATCTTGCATGATCACAATTCTAAATCAGGCAAGGACTCTACAAAACTGCAGCAGACTCCTTACCTCAAACTTGCTTTCCAACACACAAGAACAAGGAGGCAGGACAAGTATGTGAAAGAGAGATATAAGCACTAGCAAATCCCTGTTCTCTCGTGCATGAGCGCTTGAAACAGTAGTGTTAATGAGTTTTCAAAGAACCAAGCAAAGCAATTTACTAGGGCCTGTTCCTTCGGATGCCTCAAATGGAAATGCCCCAAAACAAAGGCAAGGCTTCAACTGCATGAAGTTTGCCTCTGAGCTATAGCTTCTCACCAAATCTCTGCTGAAGAAAAAATACTCTGGAAGAAACTAGAATTATGTAACTCCATTAATGGAAAGAACCCTTCTGTCCCTGCCCTCGTATATGGCACAATATTACAACTATTATTTACTTGTGGCCAACTGTTCCTGTTCTTAACCTATTTGGTCAAGGATTCCTTCAAGAGAAGGAAACAAGGAAATTATATAACCAAGGCAGATTTTTACAAGCTTATAAGGTATTAATGAACTCTTTTATTGAAGTAATTTGGATTCCATAAAAAAATATAACATTGGGCAATCCATGTGTGGACAATCCATGAACTTTACAAAATTAAAAGCTTATTGGACTTTTTGTGCATAGTGTAAGTTTTATAGATGAATTCCCATATGCTCCCCCAATTGTTTATTTGATTTATATCTTGCTATTCTGATAAAAGAAAATGTCCAACACACAAAAACGATTCAGTAGATGAAACAAATACAGCTACTTCATAATGAATTTTACTGTCTATTTTTTGCCAATTCTGGAATAATTTTATGACTAAAAGGTGGAACTACAGATTTTTTAAAAACTAATGAGAATGTACCTGGTAAACAGCTGAATTTTTATTGAGAAAACTTGAAAGAGCAAATACTCCGGCCACCTCTTGGTGATATCTGTAAGCCAAATGGAAAGCCATGCCTCCACCCATTGAAAAACCACCTATGTGATATATTTTAAAGAAAAAAAAAGAAAAAAAAGAAGAGAGAAAGAGAAATGAAAATTTTACATATTTAGAAGATTTCAGAACTGTTTTCTTTTGTTCCCAAACAAATGTTCTACATATATTGTATATTTTTAAACAAGAATTTTTCCTCCCTTAAAATAATTACTAGTTAGGACAGAATGTTAGATTCCCTGAGCACAAGGTAATAGAAAAATAAGCAATGATTAGGTGATACAAATAATACAGCAAATGGCTGAAAAGCAAGCAGGAGGTTTGGTGTTAAATTTGTCATTTGACTGGCAAATGCCTCACTTTCTCAAACACCACCTTTGGATTTTATAAATTTACAATTCTTTTGATGAATTAACTTTGCTTTAAGACAATAAGATATATTTTATATTTCTTAAGATTTGAGATAATTGATTTTGTGGTAAACTCAAAATCTGTTTCATATTTCTTGCATCCTTGCCATATTTATTTTAGTACCTTTTAAAATTGTTCATAAAAGTGAATTATTGGTTTAGTGTTTATAAAGATAATACATATTGAAAACTACATGATTTTCCAAGACAGCTAGTGGAGCTGATCCAAAGAGAACCACAAATGCTTTAATTGGATCTGTAGCAATTATCTTTTAAAAGTTTCATAAATCTCATTAATTTCTTCTGGCTGAGGATTGATGGTTGGTTAGATGTCCCTGAGAATGGCCTTGTAAGCAGGGACAGCATTATGGTGGAAATGCCAGTCAGGAACCAGTAACTGGCTGACCAAAATCTCTCCAGAGAGAAGGAGAGATATGGTGATGACCCCCTTATGCCCTGGAAAAGCTGCTCCTTGTGAGGAGATCACAGGAACTGAATTTTTTTGTGGCTGATCATCGTTGATATGAATTTAGAACCCAACAGAAATACTCCAAATGGCAGGGAAAATAAAAGACTTTTGGTGAGGTACCTTCTTTTTACATTAAGAAGAGGGGAAGAAGCTATCCTAAAGGATTATAACTTTAAAACAGATTGTGATTCAAGAAAGTTTTGAAATGATAAAAGGGATAGCAATTTTAGAAACATTTGTGACCAGAAACAATTTATGGACTTTCCATAAAAATATAAAAAATGAACTTGTGAATTGGTGACTTTGATTAGAAATGAGGCACAAAATAATTTTGATACTTTCAAGAAAATTTCAATAATATTTTGTTAAACAATATTATAAAAATTATGAAAGAAGACAGTTATGATATCTTTCTGAAGCATAGGAACACTTAGCAATAGAGCCTCAGCACGTTGTCTAGGATGGACCAAAATTTAGTTGCTTCCTTTTCTAGAACCATCTCTGGTCTTAGGTACTATTCTACTTCATTAATGACTAAGTAGGAATTTTCTAACTCAAGTGTCTTCCAACTGTGTTGGACTGCGGAATATATTATCCACAGCATGATATGCTACCTGGTAATGATGAGATTTGTTTTCTATCTAGTATGGAGTACACCAAGGTGGGAAAGATTAGTATTAATGCGACTAAGAAAATCTACATGTTTTGGTTTTCTCTCTTCCATTTTTCATCTTGTATCATGTCTATCACTATACGGCTTTAGGCAGGTAAGGTATTGTTTTCTTAAGAACTTAGAAAACTTAAGGTATATTAATAAATTGGCATTCTTAGGCAATCTCTTTTGCCATTTTATGCAATATAATAGTTTTCAAGAGATTAACAACTCCTCTCTGGGAAATAATTAGCGCAACTGGGTTCTATGTCATCATTTCTCTATCAATTGAATCAATAATGTTTCCTCTGCAACAGAAATCCAAAGTCACAAATCGTGGTTAAAATCAAGTTTGTTTCTAATAATAATGATTGATGTGAATACCTAAAAGCCATTAGTAACTAAAGACTTATAAACCCTTTGTCTGCTGAAACTTTCAAAACCATTCACCATATTTTTAGGCTTGCCTTGGCTCACAGGATGAGTTCTCCTACAAATGTTATATTTCTCCTTACAAATCTTACCCAACAGTATTCTGTTTTTCCTGATGCCATTTTTAACTTCATCATCAATCAAACTGTTAAGTGCTTGACACATCACATCAATGGTTTCAGTATGTTCTGGGCAATCATTAGAGATCTTGTATCTGTCAAACCACACATTGGACAAAGACCCCCTCATTGGTGTATATGGTCTGAAAGAAAGATGGATGAGAAATGCATGAGGACAAATTTCATACAAAAGTTTTTTTGTGTTTTAGAATCATTCCCTTTGTACCTAGGAGACTGTGGTGTGTAAAACTGCCATTCAATCATGGAGGTAAGACAAAACTACATCAAACAGCTATGTTTGTTTAAACAAGACCTGACTCATTTTTTAAGGGTATGTATGTCTATAGAACATTAAGAGCAAATAGGCTGTTCTTATGCAGGAATCTAACCTCACGTTTGCCAATTACTCTCCTAAACTTGGTTGTGTCTATCTTTGCTTTACAGCTTCTCTTAGCATAGATTAAAAAATATGGAATACAAAGAGCCTATATTTAGAGCAACTACTCAGATCCCTAAGTAAAGCGAAAAATCTTTAAACTTGGAATGCAGCTCCTCTCCCATCAGCCTTGCTTTACTCCTTATATCATACAATTAACTGCAATTTATTCTACAAAGTTGTGAGAGAAAACAAGAATATAAAGCTAATATTGCTCTAAAGCATGTTGTTTTAAAATAGTAGTTACAGAAATCCATAATTAAAGAAACACTCCCATCCATAATTAGAGAAACACTTGATAGAATAGGGCATATTAATTCTCTTAAATTCTTGAGTTTCTTGGATTATCAGTGTTAATAGTTTCAACATCAGTAACCAATATTAAATGTATTAAGAAACATTTTCTAAACCTTCAAAAAGTCAACACTGTACTAAGAGGTTCTTCACACAGCTTATGCCCTTTGCAGATAACCACTAATAAAGGACAACCCATCAATTTGAACAAAACAATGTTTTTTTTAAGGAATGAAGATTTTTTTAAAATAAAAGGCTGTTTAGGAAGACACTATTAATCCTTTAAAAAAAAAGTCTGTCAGAAAGAAAGATGTGTAATTCCATTTCTTCCAAAATTAAGCTCTGGAATCTAGCCCGCAGTCCCTGAACTGTCGATCCAGTTTAGTAGAAAAATAAACATATGTCAGATAAGGAATGATACATTCTGAATCTGAAGAATAATGTTAATGGGTAGTAAGGAAGTCTCAGCAATGCAAAATACACTGCCCTCCTTTTTTTAAAGTTAAGATTTTTTCTTGTAAAACGGTTAGCAGTAAATTTAGGTAGACATGTCTGTAGGAATGATGCCATCTCTTCTACATTAGAGAAGCTTAGTTTTCTTTTCCCGATACTCAGTTTGAAATAGATCGGTCCACTGGTGGTAGCTTCTGATGGCTCTTGGCTTGCAGTTCACTGGCAACAGAAGAACTCAAGGTCAGCATGGGTGCCAATTGCCATACTAAAGAATAGCTCTGCACATATGCATGTTTTGTCAACTCAGCTTCTTTGTTGTAATAAATGCTTCCCAGCTGAAGTTTCTTTTAATTCCATGAATATAATCCAAGAAAGCTAAGCGAAGTTTTAAGTGTCCTCACTTTCAACATGGGAGATTTAACCACTTGGCTAGCTCTTATCCTTTTATATTCTACCCACTGAAGATGGATGTATAGGCTTAATTATTTTTCTGAATCTGAGCCTCTGGTTGTGCAAAAGTATTTCTCAGGCATTATATTCAGTGCTGTAAGATAGCTTTCCTCCCCAAACCTCAAAATGTACTCAAATTTCTAAAGAAAGAAAATATTTGCTTAATCTAACAATTTTAACATTTATTCATAATCCATAATTCATATTCATTGGCATAACTACATCTGGGCAAGGAGTCTGGATATACAGGTAGTCTTCAACTTACAAGATTCATTTAATAATCATTTAAAGTTACAACAGCACTGAAAAAAGGATTTATGACCGTTTTTCACACTTACGACCATTGCAGCATCCTTATGATCACATCATCAACATTCAAATGCTTGGCAACTGGTTCATATTTAGGACAGTTGCAATGTCCTGGGGTGATGTGATTCCCTTTTGTGATTTTCTGACAAACAAAGACAACGGGGAAGCCCAACTGACTTAACAACTGTGCTACTAACTTATCAACTGCAGTGATTCACTTAACAACTGTGGCGAGAAAGGTTGTAAAATGGGCAAAACTCATTTAACAACTATCTCGCCTAGAAACAGAAATCTGGTGCTCATTTGTGGATATAAGCTGAGAACTACCTGTAGTTAGGCAAGAGGAATCAAAAGTGAATCAAAATCTGAGCAGAACACATACCTGCAGTTCTCAAAATTTGAGGAATAAGGGCTATCGAAAACCTTCAAAATGAAGCAGATCATAAAAGAGACCACACTAGGGAATATTTTAATGAAGTTATATTTCACTTGTGTGCAAAATGTAAGTGCTGCAGTAAAGAAACAAACAAACTCTCAAGACCCGGTTGCCCATGTTGAGAATAGTTTTTGAGACACTGGAGGCAGGAGGTTTGAATAACCCTCATATTTAGATTAGGAAATCTTGTTATAGCATCATACTCTTATTCTGAAGGACTATTTGCCTTAGATATAACTTATGGACCAACCTTTGAAGTTACTATCAGTATTCTTTGTAGCCTGTTTCCCCCAAAATAAGACATGCCCTGATAATAAGCCCAATCGTGCTTTTGAGTGCATGGCAATAAGGCCAAGTGCTTATTTCAGGGTTCAAAAAATATAAGACAGGGTCTTATTTTCGGGGAAACACGGTAATAGAACAATTATGATCACATTATGATGGTTTAATGGGAAACATATATTTCTTTTACTGTTCTACTTTTATAAGTGTATGTATTCAGTAATGCCAATCAAGCATTAGACAGACAATCATTATTGACTTGAATATTTTTTTTTTGATGCACCATTCCTCAAAATGAAATTCTGATGCTGTTTACCTGCATCTCTTTCAACATCACTGTTATTGATGTAATGGTATTCAGAAGTATCCGATTAAAAGGTTCTACCCATGTAACGTATGGTAGAAAGACCTAATATATCATTGATTCATAACTGATTCTCCTACATCCCCCCTCCCCCAAAGAAATGCACCAGAGATATAGACAAAAACCAGGTCAGAGAAAGAAGTAGGCAATGAAAATTTGTTTGGTTTGTTTATACAACTCTGCATGTGACTAAAAACACTCTTTGTTGGTAGAAGGCAGTAAATTGAACCAGGCAACACTTGATCAATCAGAACAAATACTGCTGGGAAATTCTTAGATAAAATGTATAATAAAAGAAATTAGGTAATAATCTTCTAGAAAGGAAAACTGTTACCCTGAGATTTGATAAATGGAACAATATGTAACAATGATTCTGTCAAGGTGTTAGCGAAACAATAAAAAATAGGGAATCTTCCTTACTAAAGAACAATTGATACACCAGGAACCATGCACAGTACTAAATCTTAATATATAGCCATGGTAAAGCTGTAGCAAGCTGCCCAAATAATTTCAAATGCTTAGTACATGACTTTGCACAGATAATCCTCCTTTCACATTAAGCATCTTGCAGAAAGTGCTCTGAAGAAAGCTTGGGGAATCAATTCTACCACATGATATTTATACATATACAAAAGGGTACAGCTTTACTTTCATTGTCATGGCTGCTTTCTTACCTGTTTGGACTCCCCCCACCCCCCCGTACATTGCCGTGTAGAAATTTAGAAAGAACTGAATATAATTATGTTTCCTATGTAGAGTTAGTTATGTTTTTACCTTGTTTCTCCCAAAATAAGATATTCCCTGATAATAAGCCCAATCGGGCTTTTGAGCACATGGCAATAAGGCCAAGCCTTATTTCAGAGTTCAAAAAAATATAAGACAGGGTCTGATTTTCGGGGAAATATGGTATTTTCAGAAACTATAGATATATTACTTCAAAATGCCTATGATTCTTTTATGTTCAATCTATTTTTAGTTGAAGGAAGCTAGCCAGGCAAACAAGATGGTTAGAACAATTAAAAGGTGGTGAAGGATGTATCAATGCCAAACATGCTGTCCAAACATTTATCACAATTAATTGTACTTGAGCTCATTCAATGCCTAATAACTTCACCAGTATATATTTACTTTTTCAATATTGAGGTCAACGTTCTGCTTTTTTGATTAAATGATTCTGAAAAATTTCTAAATAAATACTTTGCATGGTTATATATAGTATCTTACAAAAATGCAATCTACCTGTATACTAAAGAACTGAGTCCTAAGGAATGTATATTTGGGTTATTTTATATAGCAAGAATGCATTTTTCCTGGAAATGGTAAGTTTAGAAACTTTTTGACTAGTGAATAAATTATGAGATAAATAATTATGCTGTCTCTTCTTAATGAATGATTCAATCAATTATTTAAATTGTTTACTCCTTGTATGTTTTTATTTACCATATTTTTTGGACTATAAGACGCACTGGTGTATAAGACACACCAAAATTTTGAAGAGGTAAGCAAGAAAAAAAAAGTTTTTGCCCTCCCTGGCCCCCAGGAGTACTCTGCAGGCCTCCCAAATCCTCTGCGCGTCCTGTTTTTCGCAAAAAAATGGGTGCTCCTATGGACTGGGAAGGGCAAAAATGTGACACGTGTGGTGGTTTGGGAGGCCAAAAACGGGCCCATTTTTCACAAAAACGGGGGCATTTCTACCCTCCCCAGCCCACAGGAGCATTCTGCAGGCCTCTCAAAGCCTCCTCGTTCCCCCGTTTTTTGCAAAAATGGGACGCGCAGGGTGGGGTTTCGGGAGGCCAAAATGGCTGTATTCGGTGTATAAGACGCACCAACATTTCCACCCTCTTTTAGGGGGAGGGGGAGAAATGCGTCTTACATTCCGAAAAGTACAGTAATCTTTGGTGAGCGTTCATTTTTATTTTACATATGTTTGACAATGGCTTAATAAAAACTATTCAATTTTTTAAAAATAATGTATTTAAATTAATTCCACCCTGATTGCAATATTTCGCTCCATACTGTGCGGAGGGTTGAAGAATAACAGGCATTAGATATCTTTAAATCAGATCTCCACAAGCTGAAGCCCTAGAGATCCAGGCAAACTTTAAATGCAGACTCTATAGACTTTGAAAATTAGTTCATTTCTAGAGGAGTTTTTATACTCCTTTCATAAAAAGTCAGAAGCAGTTTACAAAAGTAACACTATTATTCCATAATAAAAAAGAGTCTAAAGTGAGATTCAACTGGATAATGGTATAAACAAAATAAAAAAAGAATACAGGAAGTTCTCCAAGTCAATCTTGGCACAGGACAATTACATAGACATATCTAGGTTATTTTCTTTACAATAATATGGAAGTGATTTACTATTGCCTTTTTACAGGTTGGATTTTTTCTCCCAGACTAAGTCTCCAACTCTGGAATTTCCAGCGATTTCCCAATCATATACTAACTGGTTCTGACCCCTGTTTTATCTTTTTTAGTATGAATCAAAGACATTTAAATGAGAACAAAAAGCAGCCACTGCAATAGAACTATTAGGAAATTTTGTAGCTGGAGAAAGTCAACATAAAATGGGGAAACTATAGCTCCTCCAGCTCCTATAACTTCAGGGAACATTAAAAAGCAGATACCTAGAGACCTATAATTCTAAAAAAGAAATTTTGGAATATAATGCTAATATATAAAATTACCAACTGTAACTTTATTTAGAATAGAAAAATGAATTCTACACAAAAATGACCTCATTTATGGACTCTTTCTATTTGAGTATCTCATGAAATTCTAGCTTTATTGAATTTTCATTGGATTGCTTTGTATGTGTAAATAAAAATACTGTGAAGCAATCAGAAAAATGTGACTATAGTTAAAGTTGGTAAAAAAGAGTAGGAATCCGACTGAGCTATTTGAGTGAGTTATCCATAGCAAGTCTCCCAATACAATTCTATCAATTCATCTCCATTGCTATCAACAGGGTTTTTGTGAGTCAAGTATCTGCCAATTTATTTAAAATAGTGTCAAACTGACTGATGATTCTGTATCACAGCCAAAGAAGAGAGAATTGCTACAAGGAACTCAGAGAAAAAAACTGCATTGAAAGCTTAAAAAAAAAATCTGCACTATTCTACAAAGCCATTTTCTAAGGCTCCATAAATATTTTCTTAAATGGAAAGAGATCAACATTCTTCACAATATATACAATAAAAACTGCAAAAGTTATCTGCTGGTAACTGAGAAGTGCATGTAGAGTCCATGGTCTTGCTAGGTTCAGTTTGGATTTAGAGTGGGAAGGATTGTGAGAAGGAAATGCACAAAGATTCCTTGACCTAGATTTAGTGAAGCGTAACAAGGTACAGTTATTTCAAAAAGTTGGGACAACATAATTTTAACTTGAACACGTTACCTGCTATAATGCCAATTTAAACTATCACTTTCTATTTAAGAGAAATATAAGAAATATTCTTTCTTGATTTAGGCATTCAACAGAAAACAAATGTTTAAGTTGCTCTGCTAGCAGCTGTAACAGTATTTAAAGTATTAGCCATGCCTGCTCAAAAGAGAGAAAAAAAAGCATTTTGAGAGACGTGGCAGCAGATGCTATTTTTAAAATCCCAACCAAAGTTGCAACACATTTAATCACAATAATCAAGGTTTGCGGGAATTAAAAGATGAAATTATATATCATAAGAGAAAGCTGAATCAGTTGTTTTTCAGCACTGTAAATAATTAAGTGACCTATGGAAATATAAAGCAGGTTTTCTACATAATCCTTAACCTATAAATTACTTAATCTTTGCAAGATTATTATTTGGCCACAATTATAAATCTTCTAGAAACTGGCTGTTGGAAAATACAGCCCTTAAATGTATTTTTTTGCAATGACTATTAAGCATAAAGGGAGAGGTTAATAAATTCACAAAATGAATCAGTTGTTTCAATTGGTCACCAGCGAATGCACAAAACACTGCAACTTTGACAAATTGGAAAAATGTGAAGGGAATAATAACAATAAAGCTAACCCTCAAATCTACACCCACCCACCCGTGTTTTAATAGCCATGACCACCGACAGTCTGATTGTAACAGAAACTCCGGTTGAAAACAGAACTGTCAGTTACTAAAACAAATACCCCCACTATTCTCCACAAGATTTTTACTTACAATATTAAAGAAATTCTCCCCCCTAGCTTTTTTTTTAAGCAAAATTGATGATACTCACTACAACAGATATGGAGTTCATGAGAAACTCCACTGTACTATTGTAATAACTGAAAGTTGACTTCTAGCCTAATCAGTATTGCTTCATCTGACTGGCAGAGGGTCTTTATGGTTTTAAACGGACGAAAATATTTTGTAACAGTGGTAGCATGATCCATTTTGATCTGGAGACTAAATCTGAGTCTTTTTTATGTAAAATGCGCACTCTAAATGAGCTATGCTTATCTTCCCATATATTGTTCCCATTCAGTGATCATGATTTATTTATTTATTTATTATTGCGATTTATATGCCGCCTTTCTCCCTGGGGACTCAAGGTGGCTTACAAAATGACAACATCAATACAAATCACAATAGAAAAAATTAAAATCAACAACCCCATTAAAACAATTTAAAATTATCTCAGTGTACCCCTTAACAGATCAGCCTAGTTGGCGGAAGAGACACGTCTTCAGCTCGCGACGGAAGGAAAGAAGGTCGGGGGCTGTCCTGAGCTCAGTGGGCAATCCATTCCAAAGGGTCGGGGCTCCCACAGAGAACGCCCTCCTCCTGGGGGCCGTCAGCCGACATTGTTTGGCAGACGGCACCCTGAGGAGGCCGACTCTGTGAGAGTGCACAGGATGATGGGAGAGCGGCTGGAGATGGTCCTGCAAGTAGCCCAGGCCTAAGCCATGAAGGGCTTTATATGTAAGCACCAGCACCTTGAAATGTATCCGGAGCGCCACCGGCAGCCAGTGCAGCTCACGCAGGAGAGGTGTTACACGGGAGTATCTAGACGCCCCCGTAACTACCCGCGTGGCTGCATTCTGGACTAGCTGGAGCCTCTGGATGCATCCCAAGGGCAGCCCCATGTAGAGGGTGTTACAGTAGTCCAACCTAGAGATAACGAGGGCGTGAGTGACTGTGGCGAGGGCATCCCAGTCTAGAAAAGGGCGCAACTGGCGCACGAGACGCACCTGAGCGAAGGCCCCCTGGTTACGGCCGTCAGATGGCCATCTAAGGACAGCCGAGAATCCAGGAGGACACCCAAGTTGCGGACCCTATCAGAGGGAGCAAGAGTTTCTCCCCCGATCATTAACGATGGAACCTCCAGATCCCGGGATGCCGGCATCCACAGCCACTCAGTCTTGGAAGGGTTGAGTCTAAGTCTGTTCCTCCCCATCCAAACCCGCACTGCTTCCATGATCTATTGGTACAGAGAACGGTTGTTAAGGAATATAGTTATTAAGCAGGGAAACTCTGAACCTAAAGTTAATAGTATGAAATAATTCCAATAATTCTCCCCAAATTGCTATAGTAATGAAGGCTGTGCAGATCTCTGAAAAGGTGTTTCACTTCAACAATGCACACCTCTAGCCAGTAAAGCCATAGGCTTTACTTGTAACTCTCACCTCAACCTTTATCAAGATTGATCAGCCAGCAGAAAACTTCTATAGTTCAGTAAATGAAATTAGGCAGTAGATAGCACAGTTAAATCAGACTCGTGAGATTACACTGGCAAACTATTCACAATTTATGATATCAAGAAGCACCTTTTTCCCCCTTATAAATTAAAACTGGAAGATTTGTTTTTAAATTCAGAAAGGCAGGGAAAAAAATCTGTTCCCTTGATCAACTCCCAAACCATTCTGTCACTGGAGCACTATTATTGCTAATGTGGCATAATCCAGTTTTGATGAGCTTGTTTTGGTAAGCCCTGGCTCCCTTTCTTCAGATGATGTTTCTATTCATATAAGGTCAGCAAGCGAAATATATTGCAAGTAGGCACACCAATCAAAGGAAATAGAAAGCAGCCATAATTTCAGATAGATATTAACTTCTAATTTTGAGAAAAAGCATCCCCTATCTCAGTGTTTTCAAACTTGCCAAATTAAGATGTGTGGACTTCAACCTCCAGAATTCCTCAGGCAGAATGCTGGCTGAAGAATTGTGGGAGTTGAAGTCCACACATCTTAAAGTTGACCGTTTGAAAAGCACTGTTCTATAAGAAGGATTCACAACAAATGTTCTTCTAATCAGAGCTGAGCCTTTCAGTCAGATCTACCATGCTAGTCAAGCATTATTGTTGAAAGTATACTAGATTTTTTAGGTAAACAGCATTTAGTAAAAGTCTAAGGTCACTTCTAAGAGAGACCCAGTCAGTCTCCTATCACAAAAAGTTAAAAATATCTGCTCTCACAATGATCATGTTATACTTGGCATGCTAAGTGTTGATTTGAGGCTGTAAGGCCAATTTTAGAGTGAGATGGTTTACCCTTTTGGCATCAGGGTGACGAATCTAATTTACTTCAGTAATTCTATTTGACTATGCAGTATATCAAGCCTGAAGTTTTTGAAAGCAAATGAAGGCAGCACTGGCTATGATGGAAGCCACACTTTTGTTCGTACTGTTCTTCCTCTGATTAGAACTGCCATTCCCATCATCTTTTCTAAAGCCTTTGAATGGAGAACATTTAATAGAAGAGAAAGAACGTGTCTTTGGCAACTTTGTTCCAATAACTGGAATGTAAGAACAGCAAATCCACTGCAGATAAACCCAGGAAATACCAAGATTTGTGATTTTCCTCCATTGCCTTTGAATGCTTCTCTAACAAATAACATTTGTTGTTTTCTTGGAAGGAATATAGTAAAGCCTCTCAAGCTTTTACATTCCTATGCAGAGACACCAGTAAAGTACAAGTGAATGGCCCAGCTTCACTTCAGAGAGCTGTCTGGATTCCCAACTGCTGGAGTCAACTAGGACTGTGCCATGGTGTCCCACCATGATGCTGCCAATTGATATGTTGAGGTGGATTGTTTTGCTTTGATGGAAATCCCATTTTTGCACATGCACAAAAAATATTATCAAACTCCAATGCAACAACTGTCTCAACTAGCAAATCTGTTGTGACCACTTGGACATTTTATGTTGTGAACTGGTATCAAGGAGCATTTAACAGAATGCCAACTGAAGTGGCCGTTTATTCTATAAACCCTGAAATCATTTTAATTGCATTACATATGGGTTTTGCAAACCTTATTTCATTATTTTCATTATCACCTGAAAAACTAATGCAAAAATTACTAAGCAAATTATCAAAGGGAAGACTTAGCAGTGTAATAGTTCTGCCTATCTATCTGGAGAATGAAACTGAGATTGTCTGTTATATTTGAATATGCATTTGAAACTTGATCTTTTAGGAATAGGTACAGAACCCGATCCATTAAAACACACAGACTTAAAGGATTTTCTGCCAAAATCTATTCTATGTCCATTTACAAAATACTTGCAACATAACTTCATCTGCTCTGTTTCAACTTGTTACTGAATTATATCCAGGAAGGTGACAGCAAAGCAACACTCGTGATTTACTACCCAGCTGCCAGTGTCATATGCAAAGTGACATTTTTAATTGCATACAACAAATAAAAGGTTGGAAAAGAATAGCCTATAAAATCTGTTGAAGTTTTAAATCAAGCTACATAAATGTTTTGCTGTAAAAACCAAGAAACAATGCAGACAAGCTAACCAGGCAGATAAAATTCAATTTGATTAGGATACCAACTCAGTGTCAACTCTTAGCAATCAGAAAAATAGATTTGGCTATTTTTGTCCCCAATCTAGTTCTTCAGTCTCCTAATGTTATGTTCACTGCCATATAAGCGAGACCATCTATCTTGATGTTTCTTGCTGCCTTCTGGTCTTTTCTTCCATCTTTCCCAGCATTATAGGTTTATCTAAAGAATCAGTCTTTATATAATGTAAATGAAGTATGATAATTTGAGGTTGCTCATTTCTGCCTTCAATGAGAATTCTGGGTTCATTTGTTTAGTTATTTTTTGTTTGTTTTCTTCGCTATCCGTAATATTCTCGGAACCAACATCAAAATGCAAAAATGTCAATACTCTTTTTATCCTGCTTCTTCAAATTAACTGTACAATTGTAACGTTTTAAAGTACAGACATGTTATATATCTCATTATATTTTCCAAGGCTTTTACTACTACTCTACCATGCGCTTAGACTGCGGTTCTTTCTTAACTGCTTGTTCCTTTACTGTTTGTTTAGTTGATCCTAAAAGATAGAAAATACCCACCATTTCAATCTCTTGAACTGATATCTTCAATAAGGCTGGCTGCTGTACCTACTGGCATTACTTTTGTCTTCTTTATATATATAACTTTAGCTCCATTTTCCACTTTTCTTCATGACTTTCATTATTAGAGCTGTCAGATCATTCACTATCAGACACTATCAAAGTAGTGTCTTTAGAATAGTGTAGACTATTGTTATTTTTCCTCCAATTTTAAAAATATTCCAATACAACTTCCTACAGTGGATGTTTCACATACAGGTTGAATAAATAAGGTGATAGTAGATAGCCTTGTCTCATTCCCTTGCCTTCCTGGAGTCATTCTGCTTTGCAAAGTTTTAGTTGAAATGCAGCTTCCTAATCTGTGTATAGGTTTCGCATGAAGACAATGTATTACAAGACAATATCTGACTTCTGAATGACACATTTCAGAGTGTGACAACACAATTTAAGTCTGTTTATAATTAATGAAGCACATATAGAGTTTTTTTTTATATTCTTTGACTTTCTTAATTATTAGCATGAATGAATAATCTTGTTCCTTGGCCTCTTCTAAACCCATTTGAACATCTGGCATCTCTCTTTGCATGTTGGGATATAATCTGGGTTGGATGATCTGAAGCATTATTTTGCTAGCATGTGAAATTAAAGACACTGTAAAATAATTTGCACATTTCATTAAATCTTCTTTTCATCGGTATTGGTATGTAGACTGATCTCTTTCAATATACTGGCCACTATGCTGTTCTCCAAATTTGCTGGCAGAGATTGGTTATAACCTTTACTGATCCTTCTTCTGTTACTTGCCACATTTCTATATATTCCTGTAGCCGTCTGACTTGATAATATGTGGGGTATTGATCTAACTTCATCTTCGGTAGTATGAAATGGTCCACTTGGAATCAGTTACTATCTCTCCATTTGCATTCTTTAACATACCAGTTCAAGATCAGAATTTACTTTTGCGTCAGAAATGTTCAGCCTTTCACCCCCAAAGTGTTAAAAAACTATTTTCTTGGATCAGTTATCTACTTGACAGAAAAAACTGCATGCTAGTTTTTGATCCATTCAACTCAGATTTTCATCTTAATTCAACCTGCAGCAGAACATAAGCGGGAGTTCAATTTCTCAAACCTGGTTCAAATGATGCCTCCGTTTATTTTTTTATAACTATTTTATTTAAAATTACAATAAAAACTAATACAAATAAAAAATACAACAAATAATAGAAGGTTCAGAAAAGAAAAATGAGGGGGAGGACAAAAGAATATAGCAAAGAAAAAAAAATAAAGCAATGACTTTCCCCTTCATTACAAATATAATTTTAGTAACATCACATTTTCTTAAAATGCAACTAATTATCTCTTTTCCCCATATCCTCTCTTTTATAAACAGAGCCATAAAAAGTCATCATTTTAATCCCGATATCAGCAAAAATCCCCTAAGTGTTGCCAGAGATAACAACATATCAATTTTAATCTTAATCAAATAAAGCAACTTTATTATTTTACTCTTGATTTTTAGTCCCTTCTGATAATGTCCTAGAATTTTATTTATTTTCATTTTCTACTTTGTCCCTTCTCACAAAATTCTTCAAGCTTTAATAAGTCTCTTTTGTAAATCCAATACATGTCCTCTCTTTGTCTGGAGAGGGATCATTGAAGACCCAGTCTACTCACTCTACTTTTTATGAAACTGTCTTCAGTCTGCCATTTCTTCCCTGGAAGTCCCAATATCTTTGAGTTAGATCACATTATACAAGAAGTGATATGCAATCCCTTTCGTCTCTGAGTTGTGCTTGATATCAGTAAGAATTGTGGGTGTGCCACTGCTCTCTGCAACAGAAAGCCTTTGGATGCATATGATAGTTTTCTCATGAACTGGAACTTTATTTGCTGCTTCTCAAACAGAATCTAGAATTTTAGAGTTGGAAGGATTCTCAAAAGTAATTTAACCCAACCTTGTGATTGATGCAAGATCTACTAAAACATTTCTGAAATGCTGAATTTTACATGAGAATGTTTTGTCTGAATAGATGTTAACCATAGAAGCGAAAGAGTACCCAAATGCAACTGTTTCTCTTTAGTTTATAAAAACACCCTAGAAAGCTAGGATTAATTATGCTAACTTGGGAAATTCTTGGGAAATAAAGGTTTTATAAGAAGCTGGAAAAATAAGCCTTATTTAAACCATGGTTTCATTACTTGGCATTTTTATATTTCTAGGATCAGCTATAATTTCTTGACTTACTTTTCCATTCAGCTGAGGGCAGGAAAAGTCTTTGTGATGAGCTGCATGAAGATATTTTATCCCTAAGGGAAGAAAATGATGGTACTTTGCAAGTTTAGAAAAAATAATTGGTAAGTAACTAAGGAAAAGCAGTTCTCTAAGCCTAGGACATTTGAGATTTGAGAGGTGTACCCAGTTCAGCTGTCTTTTATTAGGATCCTTACTGGACTTGTTCTTACCTCTATAAGTAACTTCACTTACTAAAGAAAGAAAGAACAAGTCAGAGAGATACTGATTTCTGAAACATGAGTGGAACTTCAAATCCTTACAAAAATTAGTATCTATCTTTTCAATATAATTTTCTAGATTTAAACTACTAAAAATAAGAAAGAACACAATACCTGGCAGGAGCTGTTGGATAAATGACTTTTATATGTTGGAAAGACAAATCTTGCTTCAAAACCTGCTTGATCCAGTCTCTTACCCCTTGACCAGTATCACCTGAAGAACACAGACAGATAGAACTGAATTAGACATCTATACAACAGAGCAATGTGAACTGTCTTATGAACCTCAGAATTCATCTTGTACATACAATTTTCTCTTTTCAAACTTCATTTTAGAAAAGATACAGCTGGTTGCTTATAGAAAGCCTAATGGGCAACTGGTTTCCAAACATCAACAATAAATAAAAGATAGTCCTTGATTAAGTGTTGTACCTTATGATTCTTGATTAACGTATCTTTTCTTTTATGTACACTGAAAGCATATGCACTAAGACAAATTCCTTGTGTGTCCAATCACACTTGGTCAATAAAAAATTCCATTCCATTCCATTCCATTCCATTTACAATGGAGCTTGCCCATTATGGTTGTAAGTCATGAGAGTTGTAAAATGAGACTTATGACCATTTTTGTGGGGAGGTCATTAAGTGAATCACTGCAGTTGTTATACATTCCTGATGTTGTTAAGTGAACCCATTGTTTACCATGAGGTCTTTTTGCCAAAAACTGGAAGTAAATGCTGTAAATTGTGGTCGTATGACCACAGGACCCTACAAATGCAAGCCAGATACCAGGTCCCCAGAATGTGTGGATAGCCTTCGAAACTGAGTTATAAATACCTTTGGAAGGGTCTGTCATAAGTCTGAACAGTCACGAAACAACTGATTATAAGTCAAGGCCTGTACCCATCTCCACTAAGGAAGTCCCTGCCCTACTCAGTGCAAGAATCCAACTTTATATAGAGTTCTTGTCAGCTCTCTTGTTTCTGCTTGAATGCATCCAATGAAGGACCATATGCTACCTCTCTGATAGCTGGTTGATTCAACAACCAAACTGCTGTTATTGTTTAGAATTTCTTTCTTAACATTTAACTGGAATTTTCTTTCTGTAACAATTCCATGATTTATATTCTGAAGTGATAGATAGCAGATCTTGTCCTTCTACTATGGGAGAGATAATTGAATATTCCATTTATATTTCAACATATGATACACAGAACTAGACCAATTGGTTTGACCAATACATCATGAACTACAATTTCGTGTAAGGTGGACCCCCTGCTTTGGTTGACACAGCCCTACATCAGTGCAACCCTAAAACTCTGCCATTTTTAAAAAGAAAATGCCAATCAACAAACAGCTGATCTTAATTTTGATAGGTCTGGCTCTCTTAAAGGAAAAGGTAACTATTGATATTACTTTTTACTGTAAAAGGGAAAACCTGAAAATTCCAATACTTGAATAGCAAATACAGAGTTTTAAACAGTTCTCCAAATTATTATGGATAAAGGGGGAACAGTTCCATATTGTTATTAGTGAATACTCAGTCACTTTCCTACAGAGGTTTATAGTATATGTCAATCATATGACAATGAGGGTGGATATCTTGAACAGAGCATAACCAAGACAACTGGAGTGTTAGCTATGGGGAAACTGCCAACAGCCTCCTTGATTATGGTGAGCATAATTTAAATCAATCATTTTTTCTAAGCAACAAGCATTGCTATTTCTACAGCTTAACACTAGTGCTTCTTATTTTCAGATACTTTGCTATGTGGAGATATGTTTAATGTGAATTACAGGCTGTTTACTCTGGAGCAGCCGCTGTTACAGGTAGTCCTCAACCTATGACCCCAACCGAATTTGTTGCTAAGCAACACAGTTAAATGAGCCACACCCCATTTTGCAACTTTTTGCCACAGTTAAGCAAATCACTGCAGTTGTTGAGTGAATCTGGCTTCTCCCAGTGACTTTGCTGGTTGAAAATTGGCTGGGTAGGTTACAAATGGTGATCACATGACCTCAAGACAGTGCAACAGTCATAAATACATGCCAGTTGCCAAGCATCCAAATTTTCATTGTGATGATGATGGGGAAGCTGCAGTTGTTAAGCGTGAACACCAGTCCTAAGTCATTTTTTTTAGTGCCAGTGTCACTTAGGTCACTAAATGAATGGGTGTAAGTCAAAGACTATTTGCATCTGCCTGATTGTAACAATTTGTAAAAGGAAAGCCCCAAATATGCAGGCATCTGTACATCTGCCTATGCAAACAGGGGCATCCTATGAATGGTCTTTTTCCATACATTAATCTATTTGATGTCAAAATGCACTGGGAATACGAAAGGTACACATCTGTATGAACTGGACCAGATATAAAAACACTCCAGAACACAGAAGACCCCTACACTATGTTGCACATGTCTGAACAGAGCTTCCACTGCCCTCAGAATCAGAACAGAGCTGGAAGGGACCTTGGAGGTCTTCTAGTCCATCCCCCTGCCCAAGCAGGAGATCCTATACCCGTGATGGCGAACCTATGGCACGGGTGCCACAGGTGGCACGCGGAACCATATTGGTGGGCACGCGAGTGTTGCCCTAGCTCAGCTCCACGCGCATGCGCGCACCCAGCCAACTGATTTTCTGGCCTTCCGGTCCCACCAGAAGTCGGGAAACTGGCTGTTTCTGGCCTCTGGAAGGCCTCCAGGGGGATGGGAAAGGCTGTTTTTATCCTCCCCAGGCTCCTAGAAAGCCTCTGGAGCCTGAGGAGGGGAAAAAACGGGCCTACCGGGGCCACCGTGCCATCGCGTGCCAAAAGCAGGGGGAAGTGGGGGGGGTCACGTGTGCATGCACGGGAGGGTGGGGCGCATTGAATTATGGATGTGGGCACACGCACCCGTGACCCCCCACGCTCCCCCCACTTTTGGCACGTGACAGCAAAAAGGTTAGCCATCACTGTCCTATACCATTTCAGACAAGTGGCTGTCCAGTCTCTTCTTAAAAACCTCCAGTGATGAAGCACCCACAACTTCTGAAGGCAGGTTGTTCCACTGGTTAATTGTCTCACTGTTAAGAAGTTTCTCCTTAATTCCAGGTTGCTTCTCTCCTTAATTAGTATTCCAACCATTATTTCTTGTCCTGCCTTCTGTTGCTTTGGAAAATAAATTGACACCCCCCCCTCTTTGTGGCAGCCTCTCCAATACTGGAATACTGCTATCATCCCTTAGTCCTTCTTTTCTCTAGACTAGCCAAACCCAAATCCTGCAACCATTCTTCATACATCGGCAATAACCTGCTGTTAGATTGGCAACTGTGCTGGATTTGACAATGAACAACCGTGATTGTATTCATTTAGAAATACGCCAGTCTGAACAATTAACGCATCATTACGAGGAATGGTGGGATTACCAGGCAGATTTTTAAAATAGGAAGAAAAATAGGGCAATAAACATCCTCCCGGGGCAGCCTTTCCCTTCCCGAGTACCTCTCTGGGAGGGTTCACATATTTACTGAACCAACCCCGAGGGTTTTTGTCCCATTCCACACGCAAGTCCTGTAAACCAAAACGATGCGAACCGAGTCACGGGTTTAATGCACGCGTGGACCTCTTTCGGCGAAAAGGCCCCACGAGCTAGCCCAGAGACTGTCGCCCCCAGCAGACCATCTTGGGATCGGGAGCCTCCACCTGAGCCATGGAGAAAGATCACAGAAGCCGTGTGTCTCCCCGCCGGGCCCACCGCTACCAGGCTCTTCTGCAACGCCGCCTGAGCAGCCATATTGCCTATTTCCTTCCCCCGGCCCGAAGGGTGAAAGAAGAAAAAAAAGAAAAAGCAAAAACAACCAGGCCGCCGTTTACAACGCAGCCGCGCTTGGGAGGCGCACGGAGCTTCTGGCAGCAAAGCTCCGCCTCCCACCAGTTCGGCGAAAGTGGCTCGGGTGCGCCGTGCGGAGGATCTGTTGCTCGTCTGGATGAGAGGAGGAGGGAAGTGGTGCTGTGGTGCTCCAGGCAATGCCGCGTTAAACCGATTTTAAGCCTTTGAAATAGGTGGCTGTGAACGCGCTAAATGATACGAGGTGGCATTTTCCAGGGGAAACGCCAAGAGAAAAGGGCGCAAAGTCTGTTAAAGAAAATAACGCTGTATTTTGAAGAGAATGACACCCGCTTGTTCACAGATATCTTTACCTGTGTTTTTCCTCCCTCTGTTTTTCCAAGAACGCGCTGTCTGATAATCGGCGCAGTTGTAAACATGCATTATTCCTAATCCAAAATAAAGGTGGCATTTACCAGCCACGTTTACTACATGGAGAGAGTTAGTTATGTTGCATTCACAGGAACACGTTCCTGAGTAAATCTGGTGTAGAATCGTGCAACGATCGAGCGTGGAGAGGGCGGGAGGGGGGGAGAAAACGGGAAGATAGGAATTGGTGATAGAAGTGGGTATTAAGTGTTTTAGGGTAATGTTAATAGTACTTGAATTTATACAGATTTCCCATCCCATAGACATAGGAACTTGGTGATTATGTGGGTCTACAGTATTTCTTCCTTTTGTGCCCAGAATGCAGACTTTTACATATTTCTCTCAACAGTTGCATCTAACTTCTGTAGAGGGTGTGCCCAAGCTGTAATTTTTCTTCTATGTTCCTGTGATGTTTCATCTGCTCCCTAATCAGCCCCTACTCAAGCCATCCTTTGCTACAACAGTGTTAAAACTATGTTTCCCTCTCCTCTTGATTCAGCTACTGCCATGAATGCAATCAGATACACTTCACATCCTACCAACCCAAGGGTGTGGTGTGAAACCAGCACAGTTGGGTTTCTCGAGGAGTCTGCTTTTATGCCAGGGCTTGGCTGTCTAGTTGACTGGGGAATTCTGGGAACTAAAGTACACAGATCTTAAAATTGTCAAGGTTGGACACTCCTGTTTTATGCCTTCCAAGATAGCTTGCTGCTGTCAGAAGTAATGGAGGATGGTGTCCCTTGGCCAGCACTGAAATAAGACTCAATATTCCTTCTGGTCCAAGGTCTATGCAGATAGTCCTATCAGACAGCAAAATGTCCTGGCTGTTTTCACAATTGCCTGATGTTGTCCATAATCCTTCCTTCTTTCCACCAGATCTCCTTAGGAATGCCTGGTGCTCATTTTGAGTATCGCTGCAATTTGTAGGAGGCATTTTAATCTCCCGCATATGTGGATAAATTCAGTAAACACAGTGAAGTAAACAATTATCCTTCCCTCCCCAATTACATTTTATATTGCTGGGGTCTCATATTTATAGCTTCCATGTTTTGCCTAATAAAGATATAAAGTGGTGCATTTTTCTCTCCAGTTTATATTCTGCCATAATAGTAGCTTCCCATCTCACCCCTGCCCCCTGCCTCATTTTTCATCACTTATTAGTTCAGCTCTCCAGCTGTTCAGCATCACTACTGGGTGTAAAGGCATATTTCTGATGAGTTTACTTTGGTCCAGATTTATGGCATGTCACATAGGTAAACAAGTGTCTTATTCACATTTCCATTACAATACTTATTTTTGCATGACAACATCTGTCCACACAGCACTAACAGGCATTGAAAATGGAGCATTTTTGCCAGGTTAAAATGATGTTTGGGGCGGCTTGCTTATAATTGGAACAAACTGACTGTCAACAAGAGGAAAATCAAACATGTTGGCTGAAGCATCAAATTCCTTGTTAACATCAGGCGTGACATCTCTTCCATAGAAAAAAGGCTTTGCATGAGTTTATTTAAAAGTGAAATAGGTTATAGATAAAAGCTTCTAGAACAGTCTGTCAGAGAACACATTATGCCATACATTATGGTTAGCCTCATTTGCAGTCACTACACACCTGTGAAATAGGTCATGTTGTAAGATAGTAGGTAACCCAAGACAAATTTGATTCCTAGAGTCCGAGGCAATATTGTATTTCTACCATGTCTTCTTGACATTTGCATATATGAAGATGCATGTGCACCCACAATGCACTTTGAGGTAGCTTGGTTTAGGACATCCATTAGTAACATCAATTATATCCTTAGTTTGTTGAAGTATTTTCTTCTGTATGTATTAATCACTTACAATCCAAGTATACTTCACCATATGACCCAAATTGGATAGTGAACCACATCCTCAGTTCAGCAGCTGATTTCCTAGAGGAATCACAGTCAACAGATTCAGAAATTCTGAGACAAATGCTCTGATGTTTTCTGTTACTATCAAATATGTGGCTGTTGGTACACGTGATCAGTTGATGCGTCAGTGCAACAAGGTTTGGCTATCTCTCTTCCCTCCGTCCACATATGCACTGAATGAACAGAGAATGGTTATCTGAATGGAGTCTAATATTGTTCTGCAATATATCTGGTGCTTGGTTTTATAAAGAAGACTAGTTATGCCTCTCTTGCTGCAGTCCTTTAAAAAGAGATAGTCTCCTTGGCAGATTTAGAACTCTGAACTATCATGCAATGATGTTGCTGGGTCAGGGCCACTTCAGATTTGGTTTATGTGATTTCCTATGAGTCACAGTATTTGGGAATGGGAATATAAACAAAAATCCATAGCCCAGAAAAATAATAGAATACATTTTAAATGGCTTCTCTGGAGACTTCTCACATTCCATCCCTTTTGTTCCAAGAACCAATTTAACATTCATTCTCTTATGAGAAAATCTGGCTTTGAAAGGTTTCTCACATTTTTATTGATATAATGGACTCAGGAAAATTCCTCAGGAGCTTCCCCCCCCCCTTTTTTAAATAAATGCAGATAGATGATTTCTATTAACTTTGGTTAGCAACACTCTGGAATAACTTTCATAAATCAAAGATAAGCCTTTTCTTAATACCACTTAAATTTGGTTGTGGGAAAATAAAGTCAGTTGACCTTTGTAGAGGGTATCTGGTAACTTGTTTATTAAGAAGTAATTTCAATAGTTCAGAAGGTTTTTCTCAATCGAAGGTAAGGCAAATAATGCCACTGTCATTAAAAAGTCATTGGATGACAATGCCTTCAAAGAACTGTAAACTCACGAATGGATTTCATTATCTCCTGGGCCCATTCTAAACATCACATGTATCACTTTGATTCCACCAAAGTGGATTCCTCTTAGTCCTAGCCTGCACTAATTCTGTTTCCCTTGGAGGTACAGAACATCAACTGCTTTTCTTTCCCACAATTCAACCTGCTTTCATTCGGATATAATGGATAGAAGTCACCAACCATCTTGAGAGAATCGTCCATTAGGTATACTAATCTGCAATTCTTGGAGATGTAGTTCATCACTTCTAATGGCTCTCCAACCTTATTGAAGACTACAGTAATGTTAGCTGCCTGTGCATGTCTTGCTTAACTCGTAGCTTGGCAATCAAGCCTGTATTGTCACCACTTTCATGGTAAGTACTTCTGTGTGTCAGGAAGCTTATATCTATATGATACTTTACATGACTGAACCTTGAGACCAATTGCTTCACCTTGTGCTCTTCAGAATATTCAGCCTGTCACTGAATGCTACTCTGCTGAAGTTGCTTCCTTATCATTTCCTGGATGGATCTGGATGGCAAAAACATCTCATTATTTGTCTTTTGCTAGCAGCAGAAGAAACACCATATCTGAACAAAAATAATGCAAAGACCATGCAGATAAGGAAATAAAATAAGGAAAAGAATATTAGAGATAGAAATTATTATGTGACACGTTGTAAAGAAGAAAAGGTATTATTTTCTTGAAACCGGAGAGAGGATTATCTGTTTACCTTTCTTCTCTTGTTCTCATTATTTTGAGCCAAAGTTCTTTTTGTTCCTTCAAATCATTTATCCATGTTTTTTCTTATTGTTTTCCAACAAATTTTTCCATATATCTTTTTAAATATACATTTCTCTAATGTCCTACATTATGAATATAAAAAAATATTATCCAATTGCACTTCTTTTTTTTAAATTTAATTGAACTTAAAACTTTATTAAACTTTAGAGAATTACAAAAACAAATGGTAATTGTGTTACAGTTTATTCAAGAATAGGCAACGTGATACTCATGGACCCTAAATGGTGTGGACACTATTTGATTCCTCACAGGTTCCCTCTCCCAGTTAGATTTTTTTAAAAGACGTGTTTAAAAATATGCAAAATAGTAGCATGTTGTAACTCGTAACATCAGTTTTCAGGATCATATTTATTAGTGGGAATGTTTGGGCTCCTCAAATGTTCTTCTAGGACATGAGTGTCAAACTCACTGCATCACGTTGCTGTCACATGACGTTTTGCAATGTTTCCCCCCCTTCGTGGAGCCGGGGTGGGCGTGGCCTGAGCATGATGCATCTGGCCCATGGGCCGCAAGTTTGACACCCCTGTTCTAGAATGACAGAAAACATTTTCGGCTACTTCCCCAACTGGTGGATAGATATTCAGTGATTGACTAAACATATCATAGCAGCCAATTTGTAAATGGGCCAATTCTGAGTGAGCATTCATGTCCTTGAAATGCATCCTCAGCCTTCCAGCTTAAGAAAATCCTGGCCACACTAAGATCCTTTGGCAGTAACCTGCAACCAATTCAGTTTGGATTCCAGCCTGTTGGGCAATTGTCTTGCTTTTGTGCCCTCCTATTATTTTTGCTTCAGGAAAGCAATTGCCAATCTCTTTCCTTCCTCTTGGAGTGCCTTACTAGCCATACCTAATACACATAGTGGGTACCGTATAGTGGATATACATTTATTTAACATACATAGCATCTCCAGTTTGAAATTGATCAGAAACATAATATTTTTAAATTTTTATTTTAAGAATGTTGTTTTCCTTGTGCTACCTACTTTTATCCTGGGCTTTATTTGTGGCAGCTGGAGTTAAGTAACACCTAGAACAGGGGTCTGCAACCTTAAACACTCAAAGAGCCATTTGGACCCATTTCTCACAGAAAAGTAAGGGAACCACAAAACTCTTCCCATGCCTGATTATTTCTTGAGCAGCTACAAAACTGGCATATGTCATTGAATTAAACGTTCTGTTTTCTTCTGAAACTTTTCTTTTCTTGGATTTCTCCATGGTTGGCCTACCGGGGGGTTGAAAAGCTCAATAAATCACGTGCCAGAGGGTATCACACTTTGGAGATTATGAGAATATTTTGAGTGATAGGGAGCTGCAGCAGAGGGGTGAAAGAGCCACATGTGGCTCCAGAGCCGCAGGTTGCTAACCCTGACCTAGAATCACCTTATTGGGGAGATGGGTGACATAAAAAAATAATAAATAAAATAAACAAATAAAAGTAAAAGATGACATTGAATCTAGAAAGTGTTGGTGGTCTGTACTAAAGACAAGGCAATCAGGTAGTATGAATATACTACTGAATTTTGCATTTGAAAAAATGTATGTTGTTGATTCATATCATGTGAATTACAGGGATTTCTGTCCATATATTGTTGGACCCCCCCCCCCAATTTATGTTTTATTTAAGAAAAAGCTTAAATTATTGTGATGGACATTAGTTTCATTATTTAACAGAAAAATGGTGGGAAAGCCAGACAAGCCCTCAGGTTTCTTTGCATAACAGAAATTAATGTAGATACAGTATGTATGCCTCATCCAACCTTTCCCAATTACTACTTCAATCTATGTTTTCTGTTCAGTTGGGCCCATGTCCAAACAAAGCCTTCATTATGTTTATTTCTGAAGCATGCTAGAGGACGTTCTGTGGGGTCCAGGGGTAGTTTTGCAATAAAAATTATGCAAGAGGCCATCATTTAGTTTTGCAAGCTTCACACGTCATTACTAATTGCTTAACTTTTACAATTTTTAAGTGTTAAATGACAAACATTAGATAAAAGAGCAGGAGCTAAGTGATGTGTACTCCAGTATCCACCTACACCATGTATAAGTTACGATAGAAGAGTGATAAAAATATATTTTCTCTCTTAATGGGTGGATTGGGGATTTCAGCACATGTAATGTATACGCAACCCCTTGTCAGGTATAGCTTTCATTCCAGATTAATTCACGCAGAATGCAGGCTTTGTCATCTTGCATAAATATCACGTGAGAAAAATTAAGAGGTAATGAACATTCTCCATTACCCTTTCCCTCTGTTTCTTATTTTCTCATATTTATAGAAGAATGCTTTTCTATTTTGCCTTCTGTTCAAGACACAGGTCTCTTTATAAAGTGTTCATTGTTGGGCTGAAATATTTTTCCAACTGAGAATTCACTAATACTGTTTCTACCTTTAATTTAATTCTTTTATTTAATATTTAGTTATGTTTGCACAAAACTCTGAGCCTTTCATGTGTGCAAGCTTTTATAGTAACATTATACACATACACCTTCCCATTTGTTCATTTTAATTTAATGCTCATAACATTCTTCACATTTCATTCTTGACCCAATTACAATGGCCTATGCCTTCCTTTTTCTTGATTAGACTGAATGGTGACAGAATATCAACAACGTCTTTTAAAGAGTTTCTTAAATATGTCCAACCTTTTCTTAATATCTTAGCCAGTTACATAAAGCACTGTCAGAAGTAACTTCTATTTTAATGTGGAGGCAATGGCTTAATTTTGTTAACTGCATTCAACTACTTATGTATTGCTGTCAAATAATTACATTAATGTGTCCATGAAATGATGAGTAGTCACATTTCACTTGAAGGAGATTTTACCTCTACTGTCAACTTCGAAATGTGCCCATGCCCCCGCAGCCATTTTTTCGTTTCTCAGCTTGCCACACAGTATGGGGTGAGGGAGAGGTTTGGAATGTCAGGCCAGACAATAACAACTCATTGTCCCATGGGAACCAAGGTCATCTCAACAGGTCTTGGCCAGAGATTTGAAGAAGTAATCCAGGAGACGCCAGAACACTTAATTGGACAATGTGATATGTGACAAGAAGGGAGGGGAATATCTATTCTTTAATTACATGAAAACCATGGGAAATAGCTAGACTTGGTTTTGCTTTCATGTGTGCTGAAATGAAACAGTTCTCAATAAAACAGTTCTTAAAGAGATCTGATCATCTTGGAGTGCTGGCTTGGTTGGGTTCGTCAGGTGGAACCTTGACATCTACTGAATAATATTAACTCTGGAAGTCTGGCAAGTAGTATTTCCCCTTGTCCTTTGCTCAAAATAGAAGCATATGCCATAATTTATAGCTTTTTCCATCACCACTGATGAAGTGAGGATGAAGATAATTTTTTCCTATGATGATGACAATGATATTAAATTTATGTTATTTGGGGTCATTCTACTTTAAGGTGCCTTATGTGAATAAGACTCTCTTTCATTCAAGACAGTACAGTGCAGAAACATTTTCTTGCATGTTTTATTACCAGTTTTCATTCAATTTAATAACAGAAAAATTGCTTTTGAAAATTATTTTGTGAGGAAAAAAATCACTGAAAGTTTCAGGAATGAGCTATAGTGTGCTTATGAGTCAACTAGGCATGTGCATATGAATGCCTCCTCTTTCACTGTATAATAATCTTACAACTGGTTTGTAGTCTCTTTGGTGTTCCATACTTCACTTAAATCCAAGGAGCGACAGCATGAGAGAAGTTCTTTCACTTTGCTTTTCCAGGCTGGGAAGGCCAAGAGTGTGTGGGTAAATCTCACCTCTGATGGAAGAATATTCCAAAGGGCGGGGGACAAAGCAGAAAAGGCTTTTTCCTGAATCCTATCCACTGAAATTCTTTGGCTGAAAGAATCTGAAATAGTCCCTTTTCCATTGGAATGAGTGGGATGGTTTAGTTCCATTTGGGTAAGGTTCAGAGGTGGTATTCAGCCGGTTCACACTGGTTCACGCAAACCATTGGCAGAAATTTGGCCAAGGTCATCAAACCAGTAGCAATAGCCAGCTGGCCATGCCCCCAAACCGGTCCCCCAGTCTCCACTTGCTCACCCCACCCACCATGTTCATTGCCACCATGTTCTTTGCGCACATGCATCCCATTGCCTTGCAAGTCCGATGGGATGCGGATGTGTGAAGAACATGGCAGCAACAGCAGTAGCTTTTTCTATGACCTCTAGTACTTTTTGGTGGCCTGCAGCCAGAGGCTAAAGCCACAAATGGCTCCCAAAGAGGTGGCTGGGAGGCTTCTTTGTCAGCCACTTTCCAGCAGCAGAGGCTGGCTGGGGGCCGCCAAAAACTCCAGTCAGCTTGCCTTCCGGACTCTGGCCCAGCCACCGTGGAAGGTAAGCAGCCCGAACAAAGAGGCGGTGGGGGGAAGAAGGAGGGCTAGGGCTGGGGTTGCTAAAGGAAGGGAAATGGGGGCAACTGGTGAAGGGAGGGCAGGGGTAGATAGGTGGAAATTCCAAAAATTTTCCTACCTTTTCCAGTAGGTGTGGCTAGGTGGGGGGGTCATGTGACTGATTGGGCATGGGTGTGAGTGATGTCAAGTTGGCCATGCCCACTCAGTCACATGCCCCCCACCTAGCCATGCCCACCAAACCGGTAGTGAAAATTTTTGAAACCCACCACTGGTAAGGTTGTTTGTCCGATACCCTGGACCCATGCCATAAAGAGCTTAAAAGGTGATATCCAACATCTTGACTTGGATCCAGAAGCAAACTGGCAGCCAGTGGAGCTCAACAACAGCAGTGTCACATGTCTCACACAAGTGGCATCCAGAGCTGTCCGTGCCTCTGCGTTATATGCCGGTTGTAACTCCTGCACGTTCTTCAAGGGTAGCCCCATGTAGAGCACATTGCAGTAATCCAACTGGGAGATCATCAAGGCATGAGTGACTATGTTCAAGACCTCACAGTCTAGGAAAGGGTGCAACTGGTGCACAACACAAAGCTGTGCAAAAAAAAGGTAAAGGCTCTCCTAGCCATGACTGCCACCTGCCCTTGAATGAAGTTATAGGAGTGGTAAAATTCATGATAAGGAAACATCTGGGAAATGTCTAGGAGAAGGAGGAAGATCTTCAATAGGGGGAGACGAGGGAGGGTATGCTGAAATTGGCAGTCAATCTGGGAAAAGCAACACATTTCGGCTCCAAATGGCATGACCTTGACTTCCCTCTCATACCCATGTACAAAATCAATGTTATTATGAAAGATATAGAGGGAAAAATTTTGAGAGCATAGAAAGAAAAAAAAACTATAGATTTACTGTGAAAAAACTATAAAATTATAGAATGCTGTCTTGGGCTGTACACATACAGTATACAGAAAGCATTTTCCATCTCCCCTGTGCAACCAAGATGTGAAGGTTGAATGAAGGTAACCTAGCACTATTAAAATACCAGAGCTACCTTTGAAAGATTTACATAATTTGATCTGGTTATGTGCATTGAACCTGACACACTCTTTTCCATCACTGCATTTGACTTGGAGAATGAATCACAGGGTTTGACGGTGGAAAAAAGCATTGTTCTTATTATGGCCATGCATAAACAGTGCCCTCTTTCATAGAGATAGCTGCAGGTTTATTTATTTCATAGTACATGTGAACTTAATTTGAAAGAGTTCTTTCTGCCAATTAGTGGCCACATGATACACAACAGTCATCTGGCCCTTTCGTGTACATTTGGTTCCAGTTGAGTTGTCTTCACTTGTAAGTGCACTGACTGTTAAGTATTCGTTTACTATTTTAAAATGTCAATCATTCAACAACCCAGTGAAAAGCAAATATCTTATACAGATATTTTCCTACAATTGAAGGGCTGCTGGAGAGTAAAACACGCAGAGCTTCTGAAATGTTATTAACATTCAAAACAAAAGCCATACGTACAGTGCACAACAATATAATTAGTGAGCTTAGGTGGAAGGCAGCTGTATTTACTGACATCTGCCATTTTGCATTTTACGCAATCCATTTTTCTTCTGTATTTATAATTTCACCACAACATCTGTTGAGTTTGAATATCTAACTTTGGTACACTCTTATTTATCTAAATAGTTTGTGACAGTGGTGAAATCCACATTTTTTTCCTACCGGTTCTGTGGGCGTGGCTTAGTGGGCATGGTGTGGCTTGGTGGGCATGGCTTGGTGGGCATGGCAGGGGAAGGATACTGCAAAATCTCCATTCCCACCCCACTCCTTGGGGAAGGATATTGTAAAATTTCCCCCCTCCCCACTGGGGGCCAGCCAGAGGTGGTATTTGCTGGTTCTCCAAACTACTCAAAATTTCCGCTACCGGTTCTCCGAACTGCTCAAAATTTCCACTACCAGTTCTCTAGAACCTGTCAGACCCTGCTGGATTTCACCCCTGGTTTGTGATAGACTTGTGCAAAACATTGAAAGAGGACTTTGATGGAGATTCATTCTAATCAAAGCCATTTCATGAATAGAAGTAGGAACCCATTTGATGCCTCATATATTTGTTGTTTTTAAAAAGGGATTTGGGGTACCACTTTCTGAGTGCCACTCTCTGGATGCCAGACTCTTTCCTTATGGACTTCCTATCCCTGTATAATTGTATTGTGTTGCCCGAGCCTTCTTCTGTTACCCCTGCTAATGCATAAGACTATACACCACTGCCAAAAAGCCAAAACCAAGTTTGCCCAGATGTTTCAACAGTGGCTTTTTCCTGGCCTTGCACTGGACTATAGCTAGCAATGAATGGACTGTTTCCATGACAGCACAAGCTTGCAACCAGTTATGCAATCCCTACTGTCATCCCATAAAGCCCAGTAATCATATGCGGTCTATTTATAAAAATAAATCAGTGGGCATTCTTCAGTTTTTTGCCTACTCTATAACCCAACAAAGCATCTAGAAAAGCAAAAACTTAGTTTTTAAAACTTCATGTTTAGGCTGGAGTATTTTCTGCAATGTTCAACCCAACATAAGCTTTTTGTTGGACAATATGAAGGCTCATTCGTGATCATGTCCACTTTGTGTCATCTCTGCCTTATTTGCAGTTATTTAAAATAAATAGCTGCTATGAAATTATTAACCTATCAGATAGGTACATGATAGGCTTCACATTTTCTAAAGAATATACTATCCCTGCTATTTTAATCCCTTCTGTCAAAAATTGGAGCAGTTATTGATACTTGAATGTGTCCCCATTATAGTTACCTTGAGGTAAGATGGGTGGCTTATAAATTTTATAAATAAATAAAAATATACGCTATGGATTAAGTCCATTTTTAAAAAATCAAATCTCAACTTAAATAACACTTTGTTGATTTAAACCAGTTAATCGATTCTTCTATTTTCGTAAGTGTCTTAATTGACTAGACCAACCTTATTTTGAACATACCATTCTTCATTATAAATACATTTGAAAATCACTTTATTTGCCAAAGTACTTTGTTCATTATTATATTTTCACTAGCATTTTTTGATATTTTACAATAAGATGTTGAAAACATTCAGATTAGTCTGATGTCTGACTAGAAATGTTTTGAGACAAAAGGAGTTCATTGTTACATTAGAAATGAGTAAACATCTTGGAGGAAATAATTAGAGCTCTACAGACCCACCTTTCCTCTAGTTTTCTTCATAATAATTGAGAACATTGTCCCCACATTATATTAAAACACAAGCCCAAAACTAAAGATAATTATTCTGATGATAGAAATATATTAGGAATTCATTAATACATTTTTCTCTCTTGAGAATTCTTGGAGTTGACATTCTTACACCTTAAAGTTTCCAAGACTGAGAAACACTGCCCTATAACAATAGAGTTCCAGTATCTCTTTCTCAAAGTTGCCTACATCAAAGAAGTGACATATTCCTTCAAATCCAATACTGACAACTCTCTGAAGCATACAGTATATGGATGAGGTATAGAGTGACTGTAGAGAAACAGGAAAACCTTATGCTATTTGTGATAACCATTATTTTTTGTGTTACTGGATAGCATCAAAGGGTTTGCAAAAAAACAAACAAAAACAAAACAATCAAAATATAGGTATGACGGTTTCTGTGTAATATGCACGTGAAAGTGTGTGTTTGTGTATGTTACAATTTCCACTGGTACCAAAATAGCCCTTGCTATCCACCAATTCAGAGGTGATGAGAGGGCAGGAATAATTCTAAAGCTAATAAACATTCAACACCATTTCCATTTATTTCAATAGCTAATAATCACAGCATGATGATTTACAAAAATTGTCTGCCCTCTGTTTTGCTAAGGTTTTTGCCTGTGATCACTGTAATCAATTTTACCGTTTTAAAGCAATGCTTGCTTACACAGCTTGAAACATTTAATATGTCTCAAGCTGGGCTTTGGCATGGTTCATAGTATGTCTTGTGTGTATGACAGTTAATCATGTGAGCTTCTGCCTCTCATCTACCTCATCCCCTTAAAACTTCTTGATAAGATTATCTTTTTGTCCACATTTTTTGACACATTGCTTCTTCCATGTCAAATTTCCAGTACAAAGTCCATAATCCTCAAATAATTAATCCCATTTTCTGAGGGTTTGTAGCAAAGTGTAGCCTTTTTTGTAGGCTTTGAGTTATTGCTCTGCAGTAGTATTTATTTATTACAGCTGCTATGCTTCTAAGCATAGGCAGAAAGACATAAATCCTGTTGAACTCAATAATAATCAAGGAATCATGTGAAAGTCCATCTCTGAAAGGTTTAAACCACTTTGCAAAGGATCTGTATAGATAGTAACATTTGTCTTTTTATAAAGAACATACTAATGAAAATACATTTATCAGTGAACATATTGAAAAAACAGTGAAACCTGATATAAGGACAAAGACAATTCTTGGGATCCCAACCTCCCAGTAGAAGCAAGTGCTCATGTTCTTTGATTCTTTACCTTTAACCATTTTTTCCAGCCGTCCAATCAGCATTAGCTAGCCAAGGCTTGAAATTATCACTGTCATTTCCCACTACTGTAAAGAAAAGGGTGCATCACTTCAGTCTGGACTGTCTGGAGTACAATTCAATTTTTGGGGAGGTGGGGGCTTAACAAGTGGCACTCAGTGTCATCAGAAAAAGATAAACTGGACGTTTTGAGCCCTTTTGGGAGGGAGACTTCTTTGGGGTGAAAATGGGAGACTTTTCAAAGACAATTAAGTCCCATTTCTACACTTAGAACTATCCACAACTCTGGAATATGAACTAATTCAGCAAATCTCTTAGAGAAGTACAGTCTTGGTCTGCTGAAGTGGCTATACTTCCCTAATAAAGAGAAAGCCAGTGCCCTTGTAACTTTGAACAGTCACTAAAATGAACTGTTGTAAGTCAAGGACTACCTGTATACCAGGGAGGCTCTTGGACATTTCCCAAACCAAGAGTGGTCCTAATAGCTTGTATATCAGGGAACCTATTCATGGACTCTTTTTCATGGCTCACTAATCTGAATGTTGCTACATTACAAAAATCAATATCAAAATCAATTTTATGGGTAAAGATAGGCAAAAATGTATTGTTTAAGGCTTGTTTGTACAGGATTTTGTGGAAAGGGATTAATAATACCATGAGTATTCGGTATTTTAAAACTATAGATTATCTTGTAAGATAAAAACTAATTTATATATGAAGACATGAAAAACTAGAAAGAACAAAAAGCAAAGCATCCCACCCATTTCTGCTCTTCAACAAATTGCTCTTTTCTGCCTATATTCACCATTACCGTTTGCTGCCCAGTGAATTAACCTTGAGTAAACATACTGTACAATACCAAAAATAAACTTTCTTTAATCTGGTTCCCTTTATGAGCTACACTAGGGGTCAGGAACTCTGGCAGTTGAAGTCCGTACGTCATAAAAGAGCCCATGGTTCCCCACCTCTGATCTACACTATTAATTGGAACTGGCCAAGGCACTTGTGGTCAGATTTTTTTATAGGTGTTAAAGTATATAAGTTCAGAAAAACTACAAATCTTTTTGAAGTAGAGTATTAAATGATGAAATAGTCATGATTCTGATTAAAGAGGGAAAATGAAGAAAAGCTGAGGTAAGACTATAGCTCATCATATTCTATAATGGAAAAAATATTTAAATTTGGAAACAAAATTAATTTGGGGTTTTTTTGTGGGACTTTTAAGTCTTATACTATGAAGGCAACTCAGAGAAGTTTCAGATGTATCATTAAGTAGAAGAGATAATATGTGAAACGGTGATCTGGGAAACAGGGGAATAATTTCTCAAAACACTGTCAAGGCACCTCCCTTTCTGTGTAAACAAGGAAGGATGGACTGAAATGTCCTTTTCAGAGTAAGGCAGAATGTCCAGTTCATTTATGAGCACAGTTGAAGATATGTTATCTCTTAAACTGCAAATGTGTTCTTATGCAATATGTGAATCATTTGTTTCTCCGTTCTCTGTTTATGTATTCGCCACTAGCTATGGATACAAGCAAGAATTTGCAGCTAAAAAGAAAGAGCATCTCCGGCTTGACCTGTCCTGAAATGCATTGCAACCGAAAAGAAGGATACTGAAAAAAAGAGAGTATGTGGTGATTTAATGTTCTAGCAGGGATATGCAATATGATGCAATATAGTGCCAAATATCTTTTATTATCTCCCTACCTCCCTGCCCTAGCTAGCATTTTAAAAAGAAATTTTACTTTAAAAGAAAAGTAACTATATAGAATGTTATCATGCTGAAAAGCACAACATCAACCTGTAGCGTTATATTTACTAACAGGAATGGCTTTGGAGTAATAAAATTCCCATTAGGATGATAGAAATAATCATCTTGTGTGTGATATTTAATTTCTGATAAAGTTTATAAAGTTTATATAGCATTCTGATTAGAAAGTTTATAGTATGTGGGCCAGGATATGAAATTGTTCCTTTAGTAGGTAGATTCCATTGAATAGATTCCATTCCATATATACTATATATATGGCTCATTTTTATTAATAGTAATTTTATTAAATTTATAATTAGAAGCAGTAAACACTGAGACAAAGAGGAAAAAACAGAATAAAATGGAAGAGTAGAAGGCGCAGAAAAGAACAAAAAAGGGGATTATAGAAAAATAAATAGAAAAGAAGGAAGAATATGAATAAAGAAAAATATATGAAGAAGTGACTTCCCATCTTCATTACAAGTATAAACAGGTTTAGTAACTTATCACTTTCTCTTAAAATATAACAAATAATCTCTTCTTTCCATATCCTATTTCTTACCTATAAACAAATTCATAAAGCATTTCTGTTTCAGTTATAATGTCAGCAAAAACCCAGTAGGAATTATCAGAGATAACAGCATATCTATTTTAAGCTTGACCAAATAAACTAATTTTATATACCTTCCTTTTACTTTTAACAATCTTAATTTTTAGTCCCTTCAAATAAATAGAACTTGCTTTCTTTTAGTTTTTTATTTGTCTGTTCTCACAAAAATTCTTCAAAATTTTAACATGCCTCTTTTGTAAATCCAATATAGGAAAATTTTCAGGTCAAAAAATATTAGAAAAGGAAGTATGTGAACTTAATGTCTCATCAAAAGCTCTGACCATGGTTCAAGCAAAATGGCTCTTCCCTCATCCTCCAGAATTCTAATCCTGTCAGACTGCTATCTCATGGTCTCCTCAAAAGGAACTGCTTTCCAGAGAACTTGTGGGTGATCTCAATTCCTCTCCTAGTCTAAAGAAGAATTATCAATGAGTTGGTCTACTCAACTGCTCTTCATTCTTCAGCTCTGTTGCAGTCTTAAGCTCTGCTTTTCAGAGCCATCTTCAGTCCACCATTTCTTCTCCAGAAGTCCAAATATGGCTCAATTATTTTTGCTTGTACTACTCTCTGCATCCATACATTACTATCCTCTCATATTGCTAATAAAAGTTAAAAGAATAGCAAACTTTCTTAAATTACTTATGTTGGGTAAAACCAACATTGAGAATGCTTCGGTGGAAATTCTAAAGCCCACTATCCAACTTATTTTCCCTCAAACTCATATATTAACACATTGTTTTAATCACATTGTCTTAAACCTTTTCAACCAACCAATGAAATGAAGATTTCTGAATTAAAGAAATTAAAGAAATTATTAATTAATTAAAAAATGAATTAAAGATTTCTAAGCTGCATTTTTAAAAGATCCAGACCATAATTTGAAAACTCTTAGATATTTGCTTGCCTCTAACATAACAAATCAACTCTCCCAGGAAGAAAACAGAAGTCAATGGTACAGTAAGAAACTGCTTGCAAAAATTTGCAGGTTCAATTTCCATTTTAAAAAATCTGTAGTAACTGTAACTATTGGAGTAGCAAGTGATAAAAAAGATCTCTGCCACAGAAAGCAGTAGCCAATTGGAAAACATTCCTCTCCTAAGAGAAGTAATCTTGCTTTATTATGTTCCAAGCAATGGGAAACCCCAAATCAATCTGATTGTATTGTTTTACTACTACTACTGCTGCTGCTGCTGCTGCTATTACTACTACTTCTGCTGCTGCTACTACAACATTACTAACAATGAAATGCCTTATGGCAAATCTTGGAACTCTGAAGGTTTTCATGTTGGATAGTTCTCAACCATACTTAAAGATGACAGGGAACATTTCCACATGTGCAGTTTAGCACTTTACCTAACCATTGCTATGGTGATAAATCACCAAAGTAGTCAAGCTTTATAAAATCACAACAATAACTGAGTAAAGTTACAAATTGGTAGCGCCAAAATGTTCCAAGAATGAACTCTGGACATTTTGCATGTAGAAATGTCTTTTCGTATTTGCATTTTATTTACAAGGCAAGGCAAATCTAACAAAACATTAGAAGCTTTAGGAACAGCCAACTGTGCAAGACAATGGAGAAGCAGGAGTTGGGAATACAATGTTGTTTTTTGACTTTACTCTTCCTTTAACCTCTTCAATCCAACCATTCCTGATTTATAGGCTGCTATTCAGAAGCCAGAAGATTGCTAACATATATTTTGGAAACATCAGTTTTCATCTTTCACATCAATCAGTTGATTTATGGCAACTCTTAGAAACAATAAAATACAAGGCTTTAAAAATCAGTAAATTGAATTGTATAAAAGATGTATTTAAAAAGCTGGATCTTTGAAACACAAAGAATGGGATTAATTGCTAAATGCTTGGTAGTACTAAGCCATTTTATCAACTGTCTAACAAACAGTAAGGTGTGAGCCAAGCTAACCTTCCTAAAACCAGAGTTTTACAACCCAGGCCTCTGAAAAGCTCTGCGTTGACACTCACCAATTTCACATTTCTTAGAGGAGCCAGGATATAGGAAAGATGATGAACAGGGAACACAGGCCAACTCATACATGGGTGGGTTAGTTTTTTTGATATCCTGACTCCAGGCTATTTAAAGTGTTATAGATAAAAAATTCACTTTTAAATGGGGCTTTAAAATGATTGGAAGCCAAGAAGCTGCATCAGGGGTTATATTAGTGGTGAAATGCACTTACCTTTGCTACCGGTTCGAAAATGTGAGCATGTGTGCCTCTTCTGCACATGCGCAGAGGGTCAAAAATGGGACATAATGACATGCCGGTGGGTGGGGGGAGCCTCCCGCCACCGGCCCTACTGTTCTGACCTAGGCTTCCTGAGTCATTAAAACACATGAGTAGTCCCAAAAACCTCTTTTATTGCAACAGCTATGAATCCTGTTCATTCACAGATGAGTCCCAATTAGTTGTAAAGAGTCCTCGGGAGAAGTCCTTCAGGATAATCACTGACCTTTATCTCCCTTGACATACTGCCAAAGACCTAATTGGCAAAGCCACGTGGAGTCCAGAATCAAACAGAGCTTCAGGCTTTAAGCTGAACAGAATGAACAAACATCGCTTTCTGCAAAGGCCCACCTGCCTTTGCTCCTCTTTTAAGTCTTATGGGAGGAGCCAATCATCTCCCAGCCCTACTCCCGAGTTGTCCCTTTTGTTTTAACTGTTCTTGCCTTCTGGCAGCTCTGCGCATACGTGCACTGGGAACAGGCTTCCCCTGTTCCTCTGCCTCGCTGAGTTTCGACTCTGGAGGCTCTGGAAGCAGCACGTACCTCCCAGATGGTTCTTTCTCTGCCTCCTATGCAGAGCCCTCGTCCGAGCCTTCCCCAGACTCCAGGACTGGCCCATGGTCCTTCCCAGCCTCCTCATTGTCTGACTCTGCTGTCAGCTCCACAGGCTGCTGGCGGACCACAACACCTACTGGTTCACACAAGCTGGATAGATCCAGCCGAATTTCACCACTGGGTTATATGTTCAGAGTAATACATAATCTAATTCAGTGGCCATCATATTTTGGTTGTAGTTTCCAAATATTTTTCAAAAAATATTTTTCAAGAAACTGACAGAAACTTAATGTGTATTTCAATGTGACATGATCAAGCACAAAACTATGTGGACAGATCATGACTAGCCTGTATTTTTAATTTTTTTAAAAATATGCTGAAAACCTTTTCAAAGAAACATCTCCAAAGTACAGATGATGACAGATTTCCACTGGAGAAACCTTACCTTTCAAAATCAATAGTTTACAACCAATTTGAAAAAGCTACCGGTAGTAAACATATTCAAGAAAATCTGAATTCTAGGGCTGTAGAAATATTCCCAAAAGAACTCCCCAAAGACTAAAAGATTCAGTTCTTCCCAAAAAAGCAGATTTTAAATCTATACATATTGCAGGGTGGGGGAATTAAATATGAGGAGTTGTGGAAAAAATCCAAAAGAGGCAGCAAAAGGTGACTTTGCAATCTTTTCTCAGCCCTCCTCTGAGGTCACAGCGTTTTCAACGGAATCTGGGAATAACACGATTAAGAGAAGGTCAGGTTGTATCTGAAGCTTTTCATGGTGAGAGCAGCATGTCAGGGCTCTTTGCTGTTCCTTCTGCACTGAAGGACTTTAACTTCTAACACTGTAAACAGAACGAAAGCTTCTCAGACACCTTTGAGTAAATAAATAAATATCTGGTTCCAGCACTATATACTTCTAATATTCATAAGAATCATAGAGTTGGAAGGAACAAGTCAAGATTCTATTGGGATACTGTGAAATCTACTCATCTAAAATATTGGTGATAAAATACTAAAAGGATCCTTCAGCCTTCTAATACTTTCTTCAAAGCACCAGTTTGGCATCCTGCTGGCTAGTTGTCTTTGTTGAGAAAGACAGTACTTCATAATTGCCACAGGGGGAACTGTTGGCCTAATTTTGCACGTGCAAATCTTGCCACTGAATTTATTAAACTAGTAATTCATGCTCTTCTGATCAAACTACCTCTTTCATTTCTATTAGTTTGTTTTATTTACTTTCCATGACTGCAGAGCTTTTTTGATGGCTTCTTATTTTGTGTTTTTGTACAGTTTATTTATCGTATTAGTTATTCAGAAACCATTGATTGCTAAAGGGGAAACATTTTATTTTTTTAAAAAAAAATCCTACAAGTTTTAAATTAACCACTGTTCTGCAGTAGAGAATTTTTAAAATTTTCAATTGACTTTAACAATCTATGTCAATGCTAACTTCAATTAATTCTAGATTCTGGTTTTAAAATAACAGAAAAATTAAGTTTTTCTTTTTAAAAAAAGATTCTATGATGGCATCCCTTTGGAGCTATGAATTCAACCATTTTCCCCTTGTGATATTTGTCTTTATGCCATCTGAAGGATTTAAATTGTGCTTAAAGACTCCAGTGTTTGCATGTTTAATTTATGTGTGCTGCTACATATGAGTTATTTTGCTTAGCTGAAAGTTGATTTATTTTTATATAAGTGCAGTTTTAATAGGTCAGAGAGCTGCTAAGAGCCTTACAGTGAAAGATTATGTAAGAACATGGAAAAATAAATATCAAATGATAGTAATTTTGCTTACTTGTTTTATGTTTTATTAGAGCTGTGTACAAGTGCTTACTCAGAATTCTCTAAACTGTTTGAGTTATTTATGTGCAGGCCAACTTTCAAGTTTGGTAAATGAGGGGATTTTCATTACTACAAATCTTTCTTTCTTTCTTTCTTTCTTTCTTTCTTTCTTTCTTTCTTTCT
>WNWU01000018.1:1611464-1630719 GCA_012654045.1 Ptyas mucosa
TCTTTCTTTCTTTCTTTCTTTCTTTCTTTCTTTCTTTCTTTCTTTCTTTCTTTCTTTCTTTCTTTCTTTCTTTCTTTCTTTCCTTCCTCCCTCCCTCCCTCCCTCCCTCCCTCCCTCCCTCCCTCCCTCTTTGTTTATTTCTTTGTTTCTTTCTTTCTCAAAAACTGTGATTGCACCCTGATTATTATTTTGAATCCCTCACAGGATCTTCAAGAGAATTATAGGATGGCTCAGAGCAGAGGAAAAGATAGCTACCAACAACTGTAAACCATTTTTTAAAAAAATTTAAAATATTTTGTTAAAAAATATTAGATAAATCTTCTGAAGAGTTTTATACATATATATAAAGCGCTGTCTTGGATTTCCTATTCCCATCCACATATTAACAAGGTATGACCCTTAGATTTCTAAAAATTAGCCAAAGTTAGGTGAGTGCTGTAACCTGTTTTAATTGTTTTGAATTAGCAGCCCTAGCATTCTATTGTGAAATTTCTGATCCATTTTGGAGTCTTACCTGGTTTCTTTAATGAAAATAAACTGACCTGTCTTTTCCCCCTGCTCTTCAGAAAACTACAGTTGAAGTATGCAGATACAGAGAGACCTAATGTCTTGCCATTACTATTTAATTCAGCAGTATTACTTATAAATAGCCCTCCCTTACCTTGTTTAGTGACCTTCAAAGTTATGACAGTGTAACTAAAAATAGTTATGTGATCAATCCTCAAATTTATGACCATTGCAATATTCTGCGATCACATGATCACCATTTATATACAGTACTTCACAACTGTCTCGCAACAAGTAGAGTTAACAGAGAAAGCAGAAGTAAAATCATAAGTCATGGTCCTGTGATGTTTTACTTAGCACTTGTGGTGCTTATTAATGGCATTCCCAATCCCAATTGTGATCATTAAGCAAGGACTACCTCAACTATGAATCAGTTTGGTGCAGTGGTTAAGGTAGAAATTGGGAGACCCTGAGTTTTAGACATGAACCCAGCTGGAGGACCTTGGCAATGGCAAACCCTTCTGAAAAACCTTGCCAAGAATACTGTAGAGGTTATGCCCTTATGAACAATCACTTCAGTTTGAACCAGCAGTGTGTTGCAGCTACAAAAAAAGGCAATGCAATCCTAGGCTGCATCAACTGAGGGGTACCATCAAGATCATATGAAGTAATACTTACCAGTGCTTTATTCCGCACTGGTAAGACCACACTTGGAATACTGCATCCAGCTCTGTCACTGTGATGCAAAAAAGATGTTGATACCCTAAAACAGGGGTGTCAAACTTGCGTTGTCACAGTGTCGTCACGTGACGTATTGGGACTTTTTTCCCCTTTGCTAAACTGGGCATGGGCATGGGCAGCACATGATGTATCTAGCCCACGGGCCGCAAGTTTGATAGCCCTGCCCTAGAAAGAGTGCAGAGAAGAGCAACAAAGATTATTAGGAGACTGGAGACTAAAGCATACAATGAATGTCTGTGGGAACTGGATATATCTAGCCTAATGAAGAGAAGGGCAAGGACTTGATAGCAATCTTCCAAAATTTGAGGGGCTGTTACAGAGAATAGTGGGGGGGACCTAATCTCCAAAGCACCTGAGAGCAGGATAAGAAGTAATGGATGGAATCTTATCAAAGAAAAATCCAGTGTAGTGAAGTTTCCTGTCAGTGAGAACAATTATGTTCTCATTTGCCTCTAGAAGTTCTCACTTGCCTCTAGAAATTGTGGGCATTCCATCATAGGAGATTTTTGAGAAGAGATTGCCATTTGTCTGGAATAGTATAGGGTCTCCTGCTTGATGAGGGGGTTGGACTAGAAGACCTCCAAGGTTCCTTCCAACTGTGTTATTCTGTTATTCTGATTAGTCCAGGCAGTCCTCAGGTGTCCAAAACTGACTTGAAAGCACATACAAAAAACAAAACAAAAATAACCTCACTGTAGAGATAAATATTGTAACAATTACAGCAATTTTTTTTGCCAATGATTGATATACACTCAAAATAAACTTCCTACTTTTTTAAAAAAAATACATAATTTCATAATCTTATTTAGAATGTGATTCTTCTCAAAAGAACATTATAGATAATAGCCTCTCTGGAGAACTAGCAGTCTTTCAACAGCTTTTATGTGCCTGTAAAAAGGGAAAGAAATGTTTTTCTTAAAAAAATAGATTTACTGGAAATTCCCTGTGTGTTTTAAACCATTTCTGAGCTGTCAGGAGAGAATTGTATAAAGATGTCTCTCATGAGACATGAGGTGTTTCTCTATATTTTGCCAAGCAATAAAATCGCTTTCTAAGAGAGGACTGTGTAAAATTGTACTTTTAAAAATAACAATTCACAAATGCACTATTCGTTTCAAGTATGCTTTTTTAATGTAAGATCAGCTGTGACTATATAATAGCATTTTCCTACTTCGTATCTCTAAGTGCCCTTTCTCTATTGTGGAATAAAATGGATGATGAACTGAATAAGGTTTTAAACAGCCTTTAAAGCCCTTACAGCTCTTAAATTGCAAGAACTGAAAATGTTGAAATAAAGTGGGAGATGGTTAACATTATTTTCCACAGTCACTGCACTGAAGTATAGAAATGCTTGCAGTTCACTCTTTTAGATAGTTCTGGAGAAAATATGTATTTCACCAACAATTTCACCAAATTTCAAGACAGTCACTAATATTTCCTACATTAGCTAAATAGGACAAAAAAAGACTCTTCAGATGAGATTTTCCTTTCAGGTTTGAGCTGAATATATCCTGTGATTTCACTGCAATGATTTTTTAAATAATACCCAATGCAACTTTTTAAGGGCAGAGATGTGGAAAGGAATGTACAGTAGTTTCTAACTTATTCAGCAGTGAACAATACAAAATGTCCTCATCCAATTTAAGAAACAATTTCAAAAAGCTATCAAAATTACGTTTTTATTTTTCCTTTTGCTTTGCTGACAGCATTTGATGGTGTGCCAAGAGCATTGCCATAGCGAGTTGGCAATGACCCTTCCTGGAAAGGCTCCTTTGGCATTGGCTTCAATGGAGTGCCAGACTGGACAGGGCCTAATGGTCATGCTTGATTTCTTCTGGTTAGGGCTTTCTGGCAACGCTGTATATTAATTAGATTGCTAGCAGAGAATGTGGCTGACACAATGAGGAATAATGCCACAGAGATAAGCAGGTCACAAGTTGGCCCAGGGGAAGTGGCCTTGCCCTTCAATTCTCCAAAACGGTAAACATCTAGAATGATTAGCCAGACATTTATTCATTTTGAAACCTATCCTAGGCATACAGAATTTAAGAGTAAGGCTTGGCCCAAGAGACCATACTGGGTTGGAATTGAGGACAGCTTCAGTCTCAGAGTGCTGAGAGCCAAGTTAAAGTTCCCATTATGTTGGCAGGAATAATAGAAGTAAAAGCTTGTGGCTGGCCATAGTGAAAAAATAAAAGAAAAAAGAAAACTGAGGAAATAAAGGAAGGCCAAGTCAATGCCACTCTTGTCATCCTGAAAGAGCTCTGATAAGCAAAGGATTTAAATGAAGTGATAAAAATTGTTGCTTTATCTCTCAGAGAGCTCATTATGCCACTCAATCCCCTTTAACATTCTCCATATAGGGATATGAAGCACAAAACTGTACATCCTGTACTAACCCCAGAATTAGCAGACTATCCATTAAATCAGCAAAGCTCTTTGCAGCAACCTGATCTGAGTCACTGCATCTGCTTTGATTCCAGATCTGCTTTGATGGGCAGATGCAATCAAAGCTTCATCAAACTGGAGCTTTGCACAGCCCTAGACACAAAGCTAATCCAGGTTTGATGGCTTCCATGGGCAACATGATTTCACTGAATGAATTCAACTGCTCCTTTATTTTTTCAGTTACTCATTCTTATGTTTATTTATTTATTAGTCCAACTTATATGCCGCCCTTCTCCGTAGACTCAGGGCAGCTTACAATGCATTATAGCAATAGCCTGCATACTTTTATGTATATACCTGCTTATTAGGGCCCCCCTAAGTGGTGTTGTTCTATACAAAGCTGGCTTATTGCCCCCACAATCTGGGTCCTCAATTTACCTACCTCAAAAGGATGGAAGGCTGAGTCAACTTTGAGCCTGGTGAGATTTGAACTCGCACTAATTGCAGGCAGCTGGCAGCTAAGTGCTAGCACTTAACAGCACTTAGTCCACTGCACCACCGAGGCTCATGTTCCTTTCCCTCTGGACCTAAAAGGCACAATTTTCCAGAGCTAGTTGCTCTATTTTAATTAAATGAACTGACAATAGTGAGAAGCAGTTACAGTAAATCTATAGGAGATGAATGATTAGCACCTGGCAGCCTGAGAGTTTGAAGTAGTTTTATGTTTATGATGGAGATAGCCAACATCATCAGCCCTTCAACCCCAAGAGTCCCTTGGGAGTTGGGCGGCATAGAAATATGATTAATTAAATTAAATTAAATTAAATGTAGTCATCCAAATTTAAATAAGTATATGTTCAAATACATAAGCATTGTGGGCAGCTTTTTCTGAGCATGTTTTGCTTGCCCTCAGCAAATCTTCTGCCCTATTAGCTAAGTGAGTAAAAGTAGAAGCCATACACACTGGTGTGTAAAGGCTATCAAGGAAAATGATCCTGCGATCTTAATTTTTCAGGTTGGTTTGACATTTTCTTCTATGTCATTGGCTACTTTTTTCCTTTCTGAATTGGTTCTTTTTCTCCCTTTTGAATCTTTCATAGTATTCAGTTTCATGTATTTCTTTTTGCTTCCTTCTGTTCTTAGTTCTTAGTGAAGAAGATGCAAAGAAGTAGAAAAGACCATGGTAGGTTCCTCAACAGGTTCCTCCATGAGGAACCTAACATTGGCCCCCGAAAGCATACAGCACCATTAATCTTTCCTCCAATATGCACCACCCAAAAGCAAGGTTGCACACTTTAGCAAGTGCATTGATAGATCTATGTTTAAAGCAACAGCCAATCATAGAACCAAACCAAAGCTAAAATTTTACTAGATTATCTCAACTATCTTGAGAGACTATCATTGCCTTTCAAAGAAAGCAATTATTTAAGAAATACATCTGAGAAATTCTATTTATGCTGCTCAGGCATCCCTGAAATTCTGAAGTGGTAGCTTCTACCATGTTGCATTTGCCAATGTCTTTTTTTAAAATCAAATTCATATATTAATTATCTATTGTACTTTATTAAATAATTTAATCTAAAACCCTTCCTTCATACTAGCTGTCCCAAATTATGTAATTAACAGTTTACCTAGTCATATAATCATTCAGTATAAACTGAAATTGAATCAATGCTGCTGTTATTCTTTTTTCAATAAGCTTCTAATCTTCAACAGTTCCATTCAGGGGAAAAAAATCAGAATAAATGTCTCCATATTGAAAACATTTTTGTAGCTATTGATTTGGCTGATGCAGAAAGTTAGAATTTTGCCTGTTTTTTAACTTACTAAAATATGCAATATGTCATTAATACACTGGTGCTTTTAAAGAAAAATCAGATGTCACAGTAAGCAAAATGGATTGATTTGTCAATTCTAAGTCATTAGTGGCTTTCCTTTACAACTGTTCTTCCTTCTTATACAATATTTTATTTCAGTCAAAAGGACAGAAGGGCTGCTTAGAATGTCTTCCTTCTTCTCAATGGTTCAAATAATTCCACTCCTGCAGGATAGGGTCAACAACCTTTCTCATCCTGATACAACAGATATGTTGAACTTCAGCTCCCAACAAATCCCACAATCAAGACAACTGGGAACTGTGATCAACACATCTGGAAAGCATTAGTCAGGGGAAAGCTGACATAACACTCTTTGTGTTATTGACATAGGATAATGGATCATTCTTTGTATTCAGCTTCCTTGTGTATCAACACTGCCTCAAGCTTTCCTTTCTCTATGTAACTTTGGCTGAGCTTTTCCTGTTTTTTTTAATTGGTTAAGTTCCCACTATCACTTAATGATGTGTCATCAGCAAGTGTATTTTTTGAAGTTGTACTTTTGAACTACTGAAGATCATTCATAAATACGGTAAACCAAACCTGGATCTCAATATTGATCTTTCCAATCACACCGCTCATTACCTCTTCCTAGTCTCAAGTCTTCACTTTTGGTAAGTCCTTCTGTTTCCTGTCGGTAAACCAATTTTTTATATTGACAAAATTTATGTAGTTGTCATACATATGGGTTCCTGAGGGCAAATTATTTCTGACTTTCATGTGGATTTGGAGGAGAAGTAAAGAGTACAGTGAACCTTCAAGTCTTCAACACTAATAATCTAGCCTTAAAAAGGCCAAAGATGTGTCTAATATACATTATTAAAGTCCCCAGGAGATGGATAAAAGCTAAAAAAAGTCTTGCCCATATCATATTAGATTAAATACATTGACATCTGTTGAAGAAATTATTAGTGATATTTTAACTGATTTCAATGGATCTTTTTTACAGATATTTAAATCTGTATGATATACTATGTTGAATGCTTGGTAAACAATAAAAATTATTCTATTAGAATTAGGACTATAAAGTTAATAGACAAATTATTGACTAAAGATACATCGCTGATTAATTAGCCAACTTTCCATTTTTTTCTCTTGGTTTTCCTGCTTTAGAATAATTATTTATAAAAATTTCAGCTGTAAAGCATAATTTCAGAAGGGACTTATAGACACTATCTAAAAATAAAGTAAGTCAATTTAGCATTAATACCTAAAGATGGACAAGATATGACTTTAATAAGAAACTATGGGCTAATGTCATTGTTGGATAATTATTAATATTAATAATTTTATTAATTAATATTAATTATTAATAATTATTAATTATTATTAATTAATAATTATTAATAATAATTATTAATAATAATGATTCTGATGGATAAACTGAAAATAATTTTGCAAGAATTTATTCATCAGTCTCAATGTGGGGTTTTATCTGAAAACAGTTAAGGGACAATATAACCTGTTGGATATGTTAGAATATTTAGAGCAACAAAATGAAAAGAATTGATTTTCTTAGATGTAGAGAAAATCTTTTGAGAATTTGAATGGTGCTTGTTCAAAGTTTTGGAAGATATGAACTTTTTAGAGAACTTAACAAAATGGGTAAAACCAATTTATATTTCACCCAAAGCACAAATAATTGTTAATGGACATCTAGCAAAGCCTTGTGAAATACAAAAAGAAACAAGGCAGTGATGCCCATGGTTTCCTCTCTTGTTTATTTTGGTTATTTTGTTATAATCATAAATAGAATTTTTATAAAATAATGTACCATAGGTATATTTCATCAGAGAAATTGTGCACAATATAAAACTTCAAATTTATATTGAAAATGTGAACAAGTAGAGATATTTTATCATGCTTGATGCATGTGCAAAAAAGGTAGAAAATTTTGGATTGTAACACACAGACACTGATTCGAAGAAAGATTAATACACAGATGAGACCAGAGGTGTTTGCTTTAGGGTTGAGGAATAAACAGTTGTAAAAAATCATTGGAATGTTTTAAAAATATATTTAATATATGATAATGGCAGGTAAATTATTATATACACAAAGAAAGATTTGGCAGCGCCTGCAATGGAGGAATAGTTGATGAAGATGATGGAACTTGCTGACTTTGTTGGCCAGAAAAAAGACAATACTATATTTATTGCTGGAAGCCCCGTATGGAATTTTAATGTGAAACATAAAAAAAAAAATAAACTCATGATTTATGGTTTTGATAATTAGGCAAGATAGATTGTAGAAAGAAATATTCATGTAACTTTAGATAATTTAGATAAATTTATAATTGTACAGTACATATAACTGCTGTAAATATCGGAAACCAATTCCTTGTATCTTTCTTTCTTTCTTTTCTATTGTTTCTTTTTTCTTTTCTATTTCTATTATTTTTTCTTTTCTATTTTTTCTTTTCTTGCTCTTTTAGCTCGGTCTTTGAATCTTTTTCTTTTTTTACTTTATAAAAAATAAAAAGTATAACATTTTACTTTTCTTTATATTAGTTTGTCTTTGTTTTTAATATTTATTTTAAAAACTTTTAATAAAATTATAAAAAAAAGTTTTAACCACAGAAAAACACTGTTTCATCTACATGATCCAATTTTCATTTTATACCAGATGTTGAACACAAACCTTTCAAATCGCTCCTATTCCTTGCTTGAAACTGCCCTGTGTTATAGATGGCATTCCCTACACTGGGTATAGTATTTTCTAATCTTCTGAGTAATCTTCAGCATAGAAGACCTCACAGAAGAGAAACATTGATGAAAAGCACTCAAGGCAATAAATGTGCTGTTCTGTCAAAGAAAAATTGAACAGCATCCCAAAACTAAAAGGATCTTGTTTTCAAAAGTACAGCTGTTCTTTAACCAGAAAGATGATGTAGAAATAATCTTATTTCAAGAAGCACCTCTTCTCTTAAAAAAAAAATCTGAACAATTTAGGATATATGTGCACTGAAACATTTTTTAATGAAAAGAAATGGGAAAAGCCTGTTTCCAAACCAACAGTCCAAACTAGGGTGAAATACTTCCAGTTTGGATCAGATCACCTGATCCAGTAGCGGGCACCAAGAACCGGTAGCAAAAATCCCTGCCTTGCCTCCCCCCATGCCCAGCTGAGCTGCGCGATCGTCAGAGGCTTTTTTTTTAATTTTTAAAAGCATTTTTTCTACAACCTCTTCAGCTGAAAAAATACTTTTAAAAGTTAAAAAAAAAAGCCTGTGATGATTGTGTGGCTCAGCTGGGATCATCAGAGGCTTTTAAAAGCTGAGTTGCCTGATCGTCAGAGGCTTTTAAAAGCATTTTTTAACAACCTCTTCGGCTGAAGAGGTTGTAGAAAAAATGGTTTTAAAAGTTAAAAAAAAATAGTTGGTCTCGCCCACTCAGTCACATTAACACCCCCACCCCCCCACGCCCACAGAACCAGTAGTAACAAATTTTACATTTCGCCACTGGTCCAAACCAAAAACTGATAAAATCCCATTATTTTTGTGTAAGCCAGTTTCTGTGCTACCTTTATAGGGATGAACAGCTGCAGAGACTTGTGGAGTGATGGTAAGAAAGATCTAAGACTGGATTATCTCAAACAAGAAAAGTCAAAGTTCGATTTCTATACTGGAGCATGGAAACCTAGCAAGCCTAGGGCCTTTGAGATGAAGTCCAAAGAACCGTGGGATTATACTGTTATTTATATTTCAATCAGACATGTGGCACTGAAACTGATATTGAATGATGCAGAGTGCTCCCTTGATGTTACACTTATGGTGTGAAAAAATACACCTGTTGTGGTGTGGGAAAAAAATCCATCTCTCATCTCCCACAAAGTGATGCTGGATAGAACTCTTGGAAGCTATGAAAATAGCCTAGATGATTTGAAGTCCTGAGGGGATTTACTTTGCCATTGGCAAGGAATGCTATAGTTGGGAATATAACAATGTTCTTGCCTAGGAATAGCATGGATATCGTATTTCCCTACCCCTTCCTCTTTCGCCGACTGTGCAACCTCAGTACAATGTGGGTGTATCACAGTATTAAAAATATGTGAGTGGATTTTTGTTTGGGCAGATGAACATATTGCTGAACAAGTACCTATCATTTTAACTTTCAAGATATTCCTGGAAGCTGGTGTTTTGCTTCCCAGCAAAAGTGAGTGAGACTACAGGAATAGTATAAGATCTCCCCCCCCCCCTTGGGCTTAGTTATCAGCCATCACCGGGGCGGAGGGGTATAAATAATAAACAATTGTAAGATCACTGTCAGGATACTTCGGAAGACCATTATTTAGAACTGAGTTGTGGTCACCTATAGCTATTCCTCAACTTACAACAGTTTGTTTAGTGACTATTTGAATTTACAATGGCACTGAACAAAAGTGCCATGACCCTTTTTCACACTTATGACTAGAGCAGCACTCCTATGGGCACGTGATAAAAATTCTGAAGCTTGGCAACTAACTCATATTTATCATGGTTGCACTGGGATTATGTGGTCACCTTTTGTGACCTTCTGACAAGCAAAGTCAATAGGGAAACCAGATTCACTTAACAGCCATGTTACTAACTTAACAATTGCAGTGATTCACTTAATAATGGGGTCAAGAAATGGGGCAAAACTCACTTAACAACTATCTCACTTAGCAACATATATTTTGGGCTCAATTGTGGCCATAAGTCAAGGACTGCCTATATTTCCATTGCTTTATTCCTTAGAAAGTTACCTTGGGTAAGAGTAGAAAGAAGATTAGAGGTGAAATAGAACAATATTTGGGAGATGAAACAAGTGGGTATTCTGTGCCCTGCCATTTTGAAGTCTTTAAAAAAAAACAAAAAAACCCCCAAGTCCAGACATGCACAAAATCAAAGCAACCAATCTTTCAGAGTGGAGAAGCATGTCCTTCAGATGTACTCTAAGAATTCAGAGTATCAACAAAACTCAACTGAAGCAAAGAGCTGTATAAATTCCTGCTATCCAGATCGGCCTTTCTGCTTATGCATTTCTTTAAATATTTTTCATTCTTCATTATCTAATGCTAGAGCTCCAGAGTTTGGTTTTGATGAAGAAAACCACCCAGGAGTTTGAATGTTTATCTGATGTTGGCCCAGATTATCTGGTTCCTCAGGAGCCAATTTCTTCCTTGCTATATAAATCCATGGAAATGAATTATCTTGATTTGCTGTGTTTTTACTGTACTTTTTTTGCTGCTAGAAACAGCTTCCATGTGAGAAGAAAACATTGTACTGAATTTAATCCATTATTACTTTTGATAGAAGGAGTAAAAATATGAAGCATACTCCCAAATATGTATACAAAATATAATAATGAATTGTATTACTTTTCTATTGCATGCAATCTGTCAATGTGGTATATGTAGGTTATACCAGGTGCTTAGGATACTTTGCTTCAAGAAATGTTTTGAACCATGCTCTGCTGCTCACATTTGGCTTTTACAACAAAATACCTTTCTCTCAGCATTGTATCGACACATAACTGCTGACCAATGACCTGAAGATGGCAGTAGAAAGGAGCAACTTGTCTGAATAAGCTGAGAGTTGTGGTAAGTTGGGCGTGCAGAAGTCTTTGTACGAAAGTCAGAAAATAAACCCAACAACCCAAGGAAACAAAGGAGAATTGTCAAAATGTTGATTTGATTTGGAAACCAGGCCAGTTGTATTCAAAACTTTGAATTGCTTGAAAGGAATCAAAAAGCATCCAAACACTTCAGCAGGTATCTCTTTCTTGAATGGTTAAGGATACATGTTAATTATAGTGAGAATTTGTTTGAACATTTTGTTTCCAAACCCATTATGAATCCTGTCATTCTTAAAGATCTAGTTAACACCAATCATGGGAAGATATCATAGAGATTTGTTTGTAGTGTGCACTGACATTCTCTAGCTTTTCTTTGTATATTTTTTTCAACATACTGATCTTTTTTATTACAGATTTTTGGCATGTAGGTATTCTACTTTTCAATACTTTCTTTTCCTGTAGGATTTCTTCTTCTATAGACTTCCTATCTGTGCATAATCTTGTGGCTTCTTGCTCTACCATTAACAGCATTAATGGACTTCAACTTCTGTCTCTTTAAAGCTTTTTGAAAACCAACTCAACTTTTCTTTTTCTAAAAATTGTTTGTATTTTCCAACACCCTAACAGTGGTGTGTCCTATGGTACCAGGAAATATTTACTTGAATTTAAGCAATTAATGTAGGTTTATGTAAAAAAAAATGTCAAGATGGTAGCCATCTCTGTATGATCAGTCCCTTTCTTCATGTCATGTGCATATGCATGCCACATATAGGAAAAAGAGAAGGGGTTTGATTACACGTTCTTGGCTGCCATCTTGACTTTTTGCTCACTTACGTGAGTACCTGTGCTTGGAAATCAAGAAAAAAGGGGGCAGACAAACAAGGATATCTCATTCTCAACCAACCATGGTGTCATCAGCACATTTTGCTAAATATTCAAATAAATGTATATGAATGCAAATGTTCTAAGGTGTGTAATATAGGGATAAGAGTTTTGTCAGATCAAGTTAATAATTAAGTAGAAATATTTAGTTCTGACTATTTTTGCTCTGGTTTTAAGGCATGTCTGGGATTAGATGGTATGAAATATAAATGGAATTAATTTGTGTGTTGGAAAAGACCATGCTCTATTTTAATTGTCTAGCAGATAACTGCTGTGTGATGCAAAGCTACTTCATCATCATTTAGTAAGAGGGAGTAATATAAAATTAATCTTCCAAAATTTGTGCCATATTACTTAAACAGAAATGCATATGATAAAGAGGTAGTCAAAATGATCACCACACATTTTGTTATAGTAAATTTATTTGCTTTAAGTATAAATGTTTTGCTTTCTATTGGGAAAAAAAATCATAATTGTTTTTGTATAGCGTTTATGATAAAATGACTAATTTCTGTACATTAATATACATGTATTTTACTAATTTTACTCTTTGTGTTTACTAAACCATAGCAAGTAACAATTGTGAGAGGGGGACTTCCGGTGGGATCGCGACATTGCCGGTTGCTTCTTTTTGAAGCGCCAACCCAGGGCTCTGTAGAACCGCAAGAACAGCGACTATCAGCTGTCTTGTGGTTTGGAAACTTTCCTCCTGGTAAGAGGGGGGAAAGTGAGTAGACGGGTGGGGTAGAGCTCCCTAAGAGTGCCAGATTTTACCCATAATCTGGCGTTCGAAGATGAGAGCTGCCCGCTAAGCCTGTCAGTACTCTGGACCCTGGATGTCTCTGCTTTGCAGAGCTAGATGTCGTGACCATCCCAGCAACCAACTTTAAATAAATATTTTTGAATCGAGCTGGCGGAGCACAAGCAGCAAGAATAAAATAGCAAGTATTTTCTTTTTTTTTTAACTCCAAAGATTTACCTTCTTTAAAAGATTTTCTTTAAGCAGAGAAAGTGAAAGCAAGATGGCGTTTGAGTTTCAACGGGGCGTGAAGAGGTGAAAGTTAAAAGTAATTATTGACAAGCCCCTGTTTGAAACGTAAAACTCTTTTCTGAAAAGTGGATTAACCAAGAAAGGAAGTAATTATAATAATTGAAGCAGTAATATAAATTACAAATTGCAAAGGGTCTTTTTTTCCTTTTTGATACTTTTTTTTCCTGTCCTTTTGGAAGGGAAAGAAGAAGGGGGGCAAGATGGCTGGTCTTTTTGAAAGCAAAGAAAGCAAAGAAGGGTTAATTAACCCTCATATATGGTCTGATTTTGAGGAAGCTTGGAGCTCAATTACCTCTACTTTATTGGAAAAAATTGATACTATATTTCAAGCTTCTCAAGCTGGAAACAATGAAATACATGGAAATACTGAGTTGCAATCTAGCAGTGTGGGATTGATTGAAGAGCTGGGAGAAGGAAAAGAACAACAACAACAGCCGAGCAAGGTGGATGTTTGCAGAATGGGGAGCGGGAGATTTTGGGAGCTGATGAGACTTTGGCTATACGAATTTTTTGTTACAAAGTCCAACCTGTACTTAAAGAGCTGTTTTCAGAAGAAGTTATACTTTTGCAAAAAATTTATAATATGCAATCCCAAAAAATGCAAGATCATATTGGAGTTAAAAAAGGCAGAGGAATCAAAGTTAAGAAAAGAGTTCGTAAAAAGGAGAAGAAGAAAGACTGGAGACAAGGAAAATAACCCTGGTTGATGAGATGATGGTCCTTAAAAAGTATTGTTTAAGTGTTTAAAGATTTTGAACTTTTGGAAGAAAACATCCAACAGCTTAATGCCAGTTAACTAAGCAATGAGCGATGATGAGGAGGTAACCTACAGCTGTATTGGAATATTTTGAGAAGAATAAACAGTTCACTGCAATGCTGGTGTGTTGGGTTGTGAAATAAGCCTTGACTTGAGTGATTTGGAATATTTTATTAAGGACTGTAATAAATTTGGATTTAATTGTAATTGCAGAAGTTTTATTGAATATAGTAAATTGGAGTTTTCTGTTTGAAGGTAATAAATATAAGGCAAAAGGACTACGGGCCTAGGGCAATTGCAGCTGATCTGGTGGTTTCCCTAATACGTCTGATGAACTTATTAATCTAATTTTTGGCTGGATTTGATGAATATTATTGGAAATACAATTACAAAGTCACTCGGGGTTTTTTTTTATATAAAGAAGCAATTTTTATTTAGGTGGGTAGTCGCAACTGAAGACATTCTGCATGCTGTTGGAAGATGTGAATATAAAGAAGATTAACAACTGGTTTAATCTAGTATGAAGAATTTAAATGTTTGATATAGCTATTAAATGATGTTTTTAGTTGATTTGTTAATATGTACTGATAAATTAATAAGAGGTTTGATTATTACTTTTTAGTTAGAAAATGTTTTTTTAAAAAGTGTTTTAACTATAATTGGACCTTGATGGTTTAAAAGTGGAGGACGGAAGAGTTTATATAAGATTTTATTTTAAATTTAGGGTTTTTGAATGAGATTTTTTTTTTGTTTTCAATGAAAAGTTATAAAATATCTTGTTAAACTGTATAGATCTAATAATCTGCTAAGTATGTATTAGTTAAATTGAGTAACGATAGGTTTGATTAGGTAATATTTAACTGTTTTATTAACTGCTGTAATTATAAATGGATACTAATTCTGTTAAATTAGATGGAATAAGAAGAAAGAAGACTTGCTTTCCTTTTATCTATTTGTTTAATGATTATGATAAGTGAGAGATGGAGTTGAATTTAGGGGATTCAAGCTGTATTTTATATTTTGTATCTGCTCTGGGAAGTCGGGGTGGTGGTGGTTGGGGAGGGGGGGAAATGTATGTAAAACTTTTAAAACTTTTTCAATAAAAAAAACAATTGTGAGAGGGGAGGGAGGGAGGGAGGAAGGAAAGAAGGAAGGAAAGAGCAATGTTTCTTCATTTATCACTTTGTGTCTGCTCTGCATGAATTTGATCAATAATTCATTATTGCTTGAGAGGATTATAAACTGTTTTGGCTTTTCACTTGATTGTACTTATGTGTTTTTTTAATATCATGAATGCCACTATAGGATAGTGAAAAGGCCTAACACAAATTTCACAAAAGGTACACTTCTTGCCTATAGGGTTTCTGCCTTCTCCAGAAACTATTCTGAATATAAGTCATAATATCTTATAGCACAAATACTTTATGATATATACTGTATGTATCTATGACATACATCATACCAAACCACAGCTCTCTGTTTTCCAAATGGGCATTAAGACTGCCAGTTAAAAGATACTGTGCTGAAAATCAAAAACCAGAGGAAGAATGACCTATTCAAGGAAAGGAGATAGAGTAATGTGGATTTAGAGTGAAATTCCAAGATCCAAGTCAGGTACAAAATTAATCTATATACAAATGGAAGAAAAAGTTTAAAAATAAAGAAGTGAAGTCTGAGGCCCAATAACAAGTCAAAGAACAATACTTTAAAAAACAGAAAGAAAAAGAAAAAGAACAAAAATTAAGAGAGACTGAATAAATTTCATATGAGAAAAGAAGATAAGCCTTAGAAATGAATATTTATGTACAACTGTTTTCAAAGCAAAAAAATCTAGCCTGATGGAGCACGAGTAAGATTTCACTAAAGTGATAGTAATAAAGATTATCGAAGCTATGCAATATACCCATGGAATACTCAGCACTGAAAAATTGAACCGAGTATAAAACTATCAAAAGCAAAACTCAATCAATATAATAATGAAGCTTGTATCCATGTTCGACAGAAGATAGATTTTTCATTTATCCGTGTAGGGCTTTGTCCATTCTGTGTTAAGAGAGATAAAACTATGTGAAATCTTGTGAAGTAATTTTGAATTGTTTTCCTTCTCCCCCTGCCTCTCTTTAACATATTGTGTACCAGATGTAGACCAAATGAATATTCTTCCATAATATAATGCCACAGATTGAGAGTTCTGCATAAGTGGGGCAACTAATTATGTATGCAATTATTAAATTTGCGGATGACACAACAGTGGTGGGGCTCATTAATAAGAACAATGAGTCTGCTTATAGAAAGGAAGTACAAGGGCTGACATTGTGCTGTAAAGAAAATAATCTTACACTTAACACCAAAAAAACTAAAGAACTTATAATTGACTTCAGGAGGAAGAGAGATGTAAATTTACAATTGTACATAAATGGTGAGGAGGTAGAGAGGGTTGGTAGTTTTAAATTTCTGGGCATTTATATCTCGAAGGACCTCTCATGGGCTATGAATGTTAACATGCTCGTGAAGAAGGCATAGAAGAGGCTGTACTTTCTGAGAATTCTCAGGAAGATAAATGTATCTCAGCATCTACTTCTGTCCTACTATCGCAGCACCATTGAGAGTGTCCTGACATACGGCATTCTTGCATGGTATGGGAGCAGCTCTGTAGCAGACAAAAAAGCTCTATAGAGAATCATTAAAACTGCCCAGACCACACGTTTTCTGAATAGTTTTTATCCCAGAGCTATAATTGCACCCAACAATGAACTAAAGGGCCACCATCACTGAGCTGTTGGACATCATTACTTGGTCTGTTGTGTGGATGTTTGGGTGGTTTAGGGGCGGGGAATTTGTGGTGGGTGGAGGTGTGTTTGGGTATTGTTATGTGTGTTGGACCAGATCTTTGGGTGTTAGGTGAATTTTGTTGTATGGGTATATTGTGTATATATGTACAATGACAATAGTTATTAAATTAAAAGAATAACCTAAATGCATCCATGCCTTTTTGGTCAGGGTACACCAGCTTTTGAAAATGTTAGCCTCACTGGTGGTGATATGAGAGGAAGAATCAAAATCATTCTTACCTTTCTAAAGTCAGAGTTCTTCTCCCAGTCTGGAGAGACAAAGTCAAAGAATCCTATCAAATTTAAAGTTTTTAAAACAACAGCAGCAGCAGCAACAAAAATCCTTCATAAATAACTTTTAGAGTTGAAATCTAAACTCAGGACCTCAAAATTATTTTTTAAAACAGTGAAAGGCACACCACAAAAAAATGCGGTAAATTTACATAACTGGCAGAATTATCAAGTGAGTAGGAATATCAAGCAACAATATAAAGAAAATATAGCTCCTTCCTTTCATTTTAAATCCTGCATAATCAAAGCCCTGAATCATATGAAATAGTCTTAATTCATCTAACTAAATATGCATAACCCAGTTACATAGCAAAATTTGTGTCACCCAGCACTTGCCTTCAGAACAGCATTGCCCCTGAGATCTACACAAGCCCAATTCTGTTTCTTGTTCAAAAGATCTTTGAAAACCTGATTTTTCCCCCCCTCAAGGACTGGGCCAGGACATAATATGAGCCCACTTCTGAATCTGAGTCATGGCTGTTAGGTTATGTGTGTTCTCTCCCTCTCCTGACATGTAGTATTAAATTGTGACTGTATTATTTTAACTTTTATAAGGAGTCATCTGTGAGTGGGCGGCAGGTGAAGTTGAATTTATAAATCATAGACACATAGATAAACTGATGTCAAAAAGCTAAGCAGCATTGGCACAAATAGAACCTGAAAGGGAATCCATAGGCAATATCAGGATTATGAGCTAGACTGCAATGTTGAAAGAATGACTTAGAAACAGTTGTCAGAAGAATAGCTTGGAGTCCCAGTTTGAGCTGGAGTTATGCAAGAACAAATCAGAATGAAATCTAAACATGCTGGGTGGAAAGGAGATGATTTATCTATTCCCCAAAGCAAAAAGCTTCACTTCTGAGGGTACAATGAGGTACAGAGAGGTTGTTTTATAGGATCCTTGGTGTGGGCTCGAGGGGCGTGGGTTTTGTTTCTAGTATGTGACACCTGAGGGGCATGAGTGTGTGTACATGTTGGTTCTAGTGTGTAACTCTGTCAAAAGGTCAATTTTGATTGTTCTTCCTTGTGTCTATTGACTTGCCTTGGTTCTCTTGATGATATCTGGGCATCCTATTTGTGGGTTTGAGGAAGTGTGGATGAATGGGTTCTTTGGTTAATTACTCTTGCACAGGTAATTGGTTTTACTATTTATGGGTTGCTTGCTTACCGGAGATGTGCTTTCAGTGATCTTTGTTAAAATGCACCTATTCAATTACAACATAGTTTCTAGTCTTGGTCAATTGTTTGAGACAGTGGGGTAAAGAATTTCCTATGATTATTATTGATTATTAAAATTCTTCCCACACATTTAATGGGGAAATCAATTCTGTATTATTACCAAGGAAACTACTTGGATATGCCTGTGTAGTCACCAGACACTTTGTATTTCCCTCATCACCCAAAACGATAAAGGAGGAAGTAAAGAAGAAGAAAAGAACTCACCAAGAATAAAACATTACTTAAAAAGAGGATTTATTTTTTAAATGTGCATGGGTTTCTCCTTCACTTTGATGCCCAGTATACCAAAATCTGGGAAGAGTTATATCAGGGCTAGGATGTTGCAGTTCGTCAGAGCATTTGGTTCATCTTTGTCCACTTTTACAGAGGTTTAAGAATGAAATTTCTGCATAGGGATAGAGAATTTCTTATTTTCAAGGGTTTCAGTAATTAATGGTCAAGAGTGCTAAATATTTATGTTATTATTAAGAAAAGGTGAAAAATTAAACCCAGTTGGACAAATAGCTTTATTCTTATAAACAACTCCTGCAGTAATAAACCATTTGTTCAAGGGGGGAAAAGAGTAAAAGAAAATCTATACAGAAAAATGGCATTAAAATTAAATTCCTGTCTGCAACAAAATCCCCCAGCCAAACTGTTCAAGTAGGCAGCCAAGCAAAAGGAAATGGCAACATATTTTTGCAGAATTTACACTTTTCCTGCTATTGATGGAACACACAGTTCCGTGCATGGATTACTGGAGCAGGGCACTGAAGTCAGTAATATTCCATGGAAACAGGCAAAAGGAATAACTCCCATGGTGTAACTTTTGAATGTAGAATTCTATCTATAAAATGGATTAGGCACAGTGTCAGCACTGAAGTATCGCTCCTCTCTACTTAAGTCATATGTTTATACTAGGACTAGTTTGGTTTATATGCTCCTTCTCCACTGTAGGCTGTGCCCAAAGTAGCTTAAAAGAAACATCACCTTTGGAAAAATAAGACAAAAGAATTAAAATAACTGTGAAAATAAATGATAATTTAAATACATTGATCTAAGTTTACACTGAAAAAAAGACAAAACAACACTGAAATTAACACACTGAGAAGCTATTGCTTAGGATGAGCATGTCAGATATATACTGATGGTCGTGCTCATTCAGTCTATGCGGAAGT
>WNWU01000018.1:1630729-1691688 GCA_012654045.1 Ptyas mucosa
AAAAGTTATTTTATTATTTACAAATATACAATAATGAACAGGGTGTCCTGCTGCATTTATTACCCTAACTGTATGGCTCAGAGGTTGAGAGGGAGAGAAGTTCACTTCTGTCTTGCTGAGATGGATGGGAAGAAATTAGGGAAGATATCCAATTGATTTGTGGGTATGACTCCAATAAGGGAGTTCATTGGTTTATACAGTCACATGGGATATCTGTAGACTTAGAAGACTTAACCCCTTCTGGTGCCTGGGGCATCATACGTAGGCAATATCTGACAGAGCACTTGACCTGCTGTTCTCAAAGTCTGGCTTAAATACAGTTTGGAGAAGGGGGGGCTCTTTTTGCTGGCCTAAATGATTTACTACTGGCTGTCTTGTCTGAACTCCATGGGGGATTGGCAGCAGTAAGAGGAAAATGCTGGAGAATGACCATAGTAGGAAATCCTTTTCCACTGTTCAGGTGTTCCAACTGGAATACTTTTCTATATCTTTCCCACCTAATATTTTACTCTTTGACCCAGACCCTCAGTTGGAACAAATAATCCATATGTTTATTAGATACACCTTATCTGCGCTGCAAAAACCTAAAAAGTGAGTTATTTAGATTCTCACTCCCAGATATGGTGGCTAGTTTGGGTAACCTCAAAATTCAGTTGAATTGTTGTTAGATGTTGCATCTTTAAATAGCTGATTATCACAAATATTAACAGGGGAGTGTTATTCTGCCCCGTTTTCCTAGAAATCTTTTTTTCAGGTCCACAACTTATTATTGAAAAGTTGTTCTAAGTCTCACTTAAAGAGAAATACTCAATACCCTGTCACATAGGACTGATCTAAGGCACTTTAATTTTTAAGAGGACAAGATGGTGCCTCCCCTCCCATTCTCAGCAGCAGAATTGGTTGATTAAGTTTGCACTGTTGCCCAATTAAAATATTATCTGGTATATTAACAAGCAGAAAAACCCCTGGTTCATTTATTTTTTTGCAGAATGCAATAAATGGGATCAAAAGCAATTTCCCCAATTCCCTATTCCAGAAGTTACTCTTCATCATCCATTCTTTTATAGATTCATTTTAACTTTGTGATCATGGGCTGATGTTCTCTTGGAGAAATCTGTAGAATAAAGCAGAGTTCATGCTTCTTTCAATGGAGGCAAGTTATCAAGATTCAAAGCCAGCAAAATAACCCAAACCATGACCTTGCTACTTCTACATTTGATAGTTGGTATGAGGTTCTTACTGTGGAATGTTTTGGGTTTGGTTTTCTCCAAATATAATGATACCCACATAATCCAAACATTTCCACTTTTGACTCATCTCTCCACAGAACATTACCCCAGCAGTTGGAGAGTCATCCAGGTACTGTTTAGCAAACTTGAGATGAGCATCAATACCCTTCTTAACAAGCATTGGTTTCTGCTTTTGTAGTCTTCTACAAAACATATTTGTATGCAGGGTTTTTCCTCCCAACTTCACCTCAAATTCCAAATCAATTCCAAAGGTGAACTGGGTGATTCTGATTGCTGCAAAAAGTGATGCCATTTGTGTGGCTTTTCATCATATGAATGATGTTGAATTTGCCAGAGTTTCTGTGATGTTATTTTAAGATATGGCATCCTCCTCTTGTATAAATTTGTTTTGAGTCACACTCAATTTAACTCACAAATAGGCAGATGTATAAGTTTTAGCATAACTGTAACTTTAGAATGATTAATGCAGTACACAGGATCTTTTCATTTACGACTGGCATGGAAAAAAGCTAACTAGTACTAATGAATCATCAGTTATGTGATGGAGCCATCTTTCTAACTCCACCAAAACACAAGACTGATTTAATTTGTGCTGAAGTTTTGAATGTCTATATTTTTATGGAAGAATCTTTTGATATTGGTGTCTAATGTTTCTTTTGAAAAACTCTTCAAAGTCTTGTAAAAGGCAAAATTAAGCTTCCCTCTTTCCTAACAAAAACAAAGTATTTATTCAGAGCCAGTAATATGTAAACTTTGGAGTAAAATAAGTGCTTTTTGTTATCATAACCACTTAAATTATTTTTATCTAATGGGATCTACAGCACTTTGCAGTTGGATTTTATTACTAAAGCAATAAGAAGCCATTTCAGCAAATTGTCAGATGATAGTATATAATATATTTTACAGGTTTCTTGTTTAGTGAAAATTTTAACTTCAGATAGGCTATTCTTCAAAACTCTCTTCCAAGTTCTTTAGTTCTTTGGACTAAAGGCATAGGGCCTAGTTATCTGTGAGACCGCCTACTGCCACAAATGACCTCCCACCGACCCATGCGCTCCCACAGAGAGGGTGCCATCAGCCAAACAATGTAGGCCCCCAGGGGGAGAGCCTTCTCTGTGGGGGCACCTACTCTCTGGAACCAGCTGCCCCCTGAGATAAGGAGAACTCAAGACCTCAGTGCCTTCCGCTGTGCCCTTAAAACCTACTTTTTCCAACAAGCCAGGCTGGCTTAGGAAGAAATTTTAGACGTTTTTTAAATTGGTTTGTTATTTTTAAAATTGGAGCCAAATTTATATGTATTTTTAATTCTTAATATTTGTATTGTATGTTTTTAATTCTGGCTGTTCACCGACCTGAGTCCTCAGGGAGAAGGACGGTATATAAATTGAAAAATAAATAAATAAATAAATAAATAAATAAATTAGAGGATTCATCACATTCATCATTGGAATTTGGATTGTCTTCTTAAAATTTAATTTACTTAAGTAATCATTAAAGACATGTCTTGGTGGCAGCTTTTGGAAGAAATATGGGAACTCTATGAAGTTTCTGAGAACTGCTGAAGGCCTTGAGGTAATAATCATATGATGTACAATATAGGAAGATTGTAGTGCAGGGGCTGATACAAAGATCCAGGTCTATAGAGCCTGTGTCCTGAGCACACTCTTGTGCTCTGCAGTGAGTCTTGAACACTTTATGCACGGCAGGAGAGAAAGTTGAACACCTTTCATATGCGCTGTCTCCAACGAATTCTTGGCATCACCTGGCAGGACAAAGTTCCAAATAGCACAGTCTTGGAACATGTTGGAATTTCTAGCATGTATACACTATTGAAACAGCGATGTCTATGCTGGCTGGGGCATGTTGTGAGAATGGCTGATGGTTGGATTCCAAAAGATCTCCTGTATGGAGAATTAGTGCAGGGAAAGCGCCTCAGAGGGAGACCACAGCTGCAATATAAGGATATCTGCAAGAGGGACCTAAAGGCCCTGGGAATGGACATTAACAACTGGGAAACCTTGACCTCCGATCGTTCAGCTTGGAGGCTAAAGACACAGCATGGCCTTCTTCAATTCGAAGAGACACTTGTTCGGCAGACTGAAGTAAAGAGATAGTCCCGGAAGCAGCAAAATCTGGGACTGGGCAGGGGACAGAATGTATCTGCCCTCAGTGTGGAAGGGATTGCCGCTCTCGAATTGGCCTTTTTAGTCATACTAGATGGTGTTTTAGGACCTCTTTCCAGAGCACGATACTATAGTTTTTTGAGACTGAAGGATGCCAATGTAGGGGCTGAGCAAATACTTTGTACATCAAAGGTTCCAGGTTCAATTTTTAGTATCTTTGTAAAGGACTGGAGAAATTCCCGCTGGAATCCCGGGATTTGTTTCTATTTATTGTCAACAATCTGAATTACATGGACCAGCAGATGTATTTCTAAAAGCTTGCATCTCAGCCAGCTTCAAAGCATCCCTCCTAAACTGGAATAGAAAAGAATCTGAGAAATCATGGGATGAAGAACCTATTATTCTTCAAAGGAAGAAGTAAAAATCTTTCCCAGAATGTTTCACATTTCAAACTGCAAAATCCCCCCCCTCCTCCTCCTCCTCCCCTTCCTCTCATCTCAGTAACCAATTTTACAAGCTTGATCCTAGTCAACCACTTTTTTTTTTATGTATCACTATCTAAAGCAGTAGGTACCTGTACTACCTATAACAGTATGTGGAAATGATCTTGGAGACAGGGGAAAAAGCTACAGCCAGGGGAACAGTCAGATAAAGGACATCTTAGCCCACAGAAGGAATGTGGGCATGGCAAGTGCCTCAGAAGATCCTTCCTAGTTTCTTGGGCTGTAAAGGGGACAGGTGAGAAATGTTCATTCAGACTTGCAAGATTCTGTGAATGTAACTTTACAATAAAGTAGAATTATTTTGTCGGGACATGCTTCCTGTTTGGAGTACTTCACAAGTCTGATGCTACTGCTGTCGCAGTTCTGGCTTTGATATCTATTTCACTCCAAGCAAACTCATGTAAGTGAATATGTGTTCTCAAAGGAAAAGTAAAATATAAATGCTAAAATAAATAAAGTTTCCCTACAACAGGTAGATTAACCATTAATCTTCAGACTGATATATTTCTTGAAAATCAGATAGAACTCTAGGAACCCAGTTACTGCAAGGGGACAAACAATGCATGAGCAAATGACATATTGCCCAATCTGTTGTCTCTCCTAAAGAACTGAGAAAAATTCTACATAATTTTCCTGTCTTTCTTCACACTCCTCAGGGCATTCTGCTTATTATATTCCTCTGTAAAGTGGTGGGCAATATATTTTCACAGGTTACATTCGATTCCCAAGATCCTTTTTTTGCAGATTCCTCCCAGAATGTGATTCCCAATACCCCAGTGGTGCCATTTCATGCCATCTCAAGGCAGAAACATATAAGAACGGTAAGCACTAAAAGACAAGTTTTACAAATTTGTCCCAAACCTTCCTTTCCCCAAAAATAAATGGAGAAAAACAAATCCCAATGTACTTTTTATTTGGTGATGTGTCTCCCTACAAAAATCGTTGTGTAGTACCAGCTACCAAAAGGAGGCTCAACTATGGCAAAACTATGGCATGTGTGCCAGAGGTGGCACTCAGTGCCCTCTCTAATGGCACGTGAGCCGTCGCCCCAGTTCAGCTCTGCCGTGCATATGCATGCGCCTCCCGCTGGCCAGCTGGTCTTCAGGTCACTGCCGCGCATGCACGGGGGGGGGGGGCAGGCCACATGTGGAGGGCCATTCATGCATATGTAGGGGCAGGGCGCATGCACAGGCCCCATGCACACATTGCATTTTGGGGGTTCGGGTGTACATGTGTTTTGGGCACTCGGTCCAGAAAAGGTTAGCTATCACTGCCCTATAAGTCTTAAGATTTTTCCTTTTTATAATTAACTTACATATAAATAAAGTAATAAAGCTCTGGCATATTTAATAATTTCATGGATGAAGGAATTCTGGACACTTTCTGGACACATCTTCCCTTGCTGTCAGTTTCTGTTTCATTTTTATTTATTTTTTATTTTTTATTTATTTTTATTTGATTTATATGCCGCCCTTCTCCGGAGACTCAGGGCGGCTTACAGTGCATTAAGCAATAGCCTTCATACTTTTGTATATTTATACAAAGTCAGCTTATTGCCCCCACAATAAGGCTGAGTCAACCTTGAGCCTGGTGGGATTCGAACTTGCAATAATTGCAAGCAGCAGATGTTAATAGATGTTAATAACAGGGTGCTTTAAACCACTGTACTACTACACTGTACACTGTACTACTTAGCTCCTTCCATTCTGTTTCTGTCTCTCTTCTTCTTTGGCAAAGAGTCTCTCTTCCATCAATTATGTGCAAATACATGGTACAATAGGACTTTTCGTTGCAATGTCCTTTCTACTTAAACAGAATCCCTGGGGGGGCTAACCGCAAATTACATGCAAATGTATATAAAGGAAAACAGATTTGGAAGATTGTGTTTTCTGAGCCCTGGGCAAATCGGTTAGTATTTTCCACTTGGTAATGACTGAAAATTGCTGTTGACCAAAAAAAAAAAAAAAAAAAAAAAAAAAAAAAAAAAAATCCTCCCCCCCAGTCAATAAGCCCACTGAGATCAGGTTTTTGGGCAAGCATTCTTAGGTTTTCAAACCATTTATTTAGATTGCACTCTAATTATCATTTTCCATAGTTTGTAAGTGGAATGTGATTCAGTATGATAGTCTATGATTTGATCAATTTGTATTATATTGTGTGCCATCAAATTATATTTGATGGTCTATAATATTTGAGGAAGAGTTATTTCATTGAGACAATTTCTTCTGCATAAGGTAAGGGGATATCCAGGTAAATACTGAACAAATTCTGTGTTCATTTATTTGGAAGAGAGTGTCACTAAATCCAGTGGATTGTGTCTAAAATACAGGAATAGGTTATACTGCAAGATCGCAACTTCATGTCCATAGATAGATAAGGAAACTATGTCGAGCTCAGTATAAAGTACATAGTTTTGAATTATATTGTTTATTCTATTTCATTTTTGAAGCATCCATGACTCCCAAATCTTCTGGAACATGCTGCTTATTACCTGAAATTGATGTGAATAATTCTGGAACTAGATACTAAGTTCAATAGCATAGCTACAACACAACAATGGGCAAAGAGCAAATGTGGAGACTTAAAAAAATAGCATAGTAAGATTAAGAAATTATTTATGAGTGTCTTCAGGAGCTGCACGTTTCTCTTAAAGAACAGCTGTTAGTGGATTTCTACTAAGATACTTGTTAGGTATCATTTCTGGCCAGGAATTATGCAATCTTGAGAAGGGGGATTATGTTCTTATTGATAATAGTGGCTGCCCTAGCTTTTTGCAAATCTTTAAACAAGACCTTGATAAAAGTGGTTGCATGTCCTTTAAAAGATGGCTTACTTTTTTATCCATTAGTGCTGTGATAAGCTCTGTTATCTGAAGACGAGGCATTTTTTCTTCCCCATTGTATGTGATAAGACACATAAACCTCCTTAGAAGCTAAAACCAAAAATTTAAGACATACCTTCAAACACAGTACAGAAACTAGCTGGCAACTGTCTGTTTGATAACCATTACCTGATGCAATTGGATTCATCTCAGAGTCAAATAGAGCCAAAATCAAAGTGCAAAAGAGATTGTCAGAAGTTAACTGCTGGTGCCCCACAGAACTGTATTGGATTACACCCCATATTATCTATGCTGTCTGGAGATGATAACAATTGTAAGCTGACACATCTGGAGGGCTCTAGGTGGATGCTGGCAGGGGAACAAAGTAATGCTGGCATACTGAGAATATTCTCGATAGAGGCATCAACACAATGCACCACCAAATGTTAATATATTCTTTGGCTCTCAGCCTGTTCTCAGCCTGACAAGTCATTAATTTCTGAAAGACCACCCTAGAGGACACTCTTCTTTTATACAATCAGGACATGTTAACCTAAATTGTGTTGTTGTTGTTTCCTCTTCAAAAAATTGAAAAGGTTATATATGGTGTTTGAAAGACAGATGATAGCTCTCTGATTCTCAATCCAAGGGTTGACCTTGTTGCATACCTAGCCTGAATGTACAATGGTTTGCAAATAAAAGACCATTTTGTATCAGTTGTCAGTCCTGTATTTCATGTCAGTTATGTGCTGGTTTTATCACTGATTGGAAATAATAGGGTTTGGTTTTTTTTAATGAAGGGAGAAACAAGTTCAAAATGTTTTTAAGATTGGTTTAAGGGGGAAGCACTTTCCTACCAACAATCTCAGAAAATCATTTGACATAATCATCCACATCATCCACCTAGGGACAATCCCCATGTTACATAGTTGAATTATGCGGAGGAAGCATGTCCCTGAATACCACAAACACTGAAGACAGAGATATTGTGTCAATATTTGCTTATTGGATGTCTGAATCAGGGGTGGGTTTCAGCAGGTTCTGACCAGTTCTGGAGAACCGGTAGAGGAAATTTTGAGTAGTTCGGAGAATCAGTAAATACCACCTCTGACTGGCCCCGCCACCATCTATTCTCTGCCTCCCGAGTCCCAGCTGATCGGGAGGAAATGGGGATTTTGCAGTAATCTTCCCCTGGAGTGGGGAGGGAATGGAGATTTTACAGTATCCTTCCCCTGCCACACCCACCAAGCCACGCCCACTAAACCATGCCACACCCACCAAGCCACACCTACAGACCCGGTAGTAAAAAAATTTGAAACCCACCACTGGTCTGAATAGCAATACTTTTGTTCTGTTCCAGCAATACTTTTTGCTTGTTCTGATGTCTCAGCTATGAATTTTATATACTGTATGTTGAACAATATTCCTAGCTTGTTCCTGAACCATCAGCTACTCAGGCTCCTTACCTGCTTCAACAGTTAAATTAAATGCAACCTTTTATCCTGCTGAAAGATCGTATCGAGATAAGCAGCATCGGCTTGTATCCTGAGCATCTGTGAGTCTAGAATGCTACTTATGGGATGTTATTGTCAGTGAAGGGAGAGAATAAGATTTTCCTAAGACATGCATGAGTACCCAAGAGTAAACCCCTGTTGAGCTCAATAAAACTTATTCTCAGATAAGCACAAGTAGGATTTCAGCCTTAGCTTTTAGGATGCCAAAGCATTATGTCATTTCCACTTCAAAACCAATGTATGTTTAGAGTCTAAACAAAGGATATACAAGCATTTTGTGGGCTGCCCTATGGTAATTTACATTTATCCTGCCCGAAGACTATACTGTAGTGTAGCTCGCAAATAATCCTATGGCATCACCAGAAGATTTTGAAAAGGTCAATTGGTAAAATAAAGGCCTTAAAACTTGCTACCCCTTAAATCCTTCCCTTAAATGGGAAAATTTTCCCTGGTTTCAGATCATTGCAAGTGTGAAATAGTTCAATGACTTAGATCTCTTCAATCTTAATAAACCTCAAGACATCTACCCTTCCCCTTTAAATCCTACCCAAATCCGCAAAACATAAAAAGGGTTCATTTTCAGCTCTTCATATTTTGGAATGCTTTAGGGACTAAATGGAGTGCTAGGTTATACATATATAGACAGGCTACATACTAAGGGACTTGGGAGTTTCTTCTCTCCAACCCTTTCTCAGATGGTGTTCCACAGTTATTAATGTCTCGATTCAAAAACTGATAGCTTAACCTCTCTTCAGTTTGAATCCAACTTTTCTTTATGACACTCAACATACTGCTATCATTGGCATAGTAATGATACTTTTTCTATAGTACATCAATGTTTTTAGACTTTTGCATGTAACTCAATTGTACAAACACATTCTGGCCTGAATCTGCGGATATAAAATTTCAGCCCAGGGGAGTTTGAAGCAAAGGCGTAACATCATGAATTTCCTAATTGTAATACTTCTAGTGCTTGTGGGAAAGGCTAAGTCTCACTTCCAGCTGTGTGACAATGGATAACACTCTTGTATGTTTGCATATACTCAGTGGAAAGAACACTGCCAAGTTATTCTCTTCATTCTATGTATAAGCAGCTCCACATTGAAGTCAGCAGAAATGTTCATATATTACTGAAAACAGATTTTGGCCCACTACATTAATATATATGTCCTGAAACACCACTGAAAGTGATTGAAATAACATGGTATGCTCTCAAGTCATCCTTGAAGGAGCAAAACAGCTAGTTTCTAAACTTCCATGACATACTTTTTTCATTTCTTATAAGCAATAAAACAGGAAATTACTCTCTCAAAAGCAAACTTAAATTACATAAACTTTGTTGTGAACACAGCAAAATGTAGACATTCAAAGCTATGAAAATAGTGTCTACTTCATCTATTTGTCTGTAAATACCAGGGTCATAGAAAAAAAGAGAAAAAAATCATTCTGCTATGATTCCATCTAGAGAACGATATTCTACTGTCAAATGAGGACCCAGTTTGTGGGGGCAATAAGCTGACTTTGCATAAAATATACAAAAGTATGAAGGCTATTGCTTAATGTATTGTAAGCCGCCCTGAGTCTCCGGAGAAGGGCGGCATATAAATCAAATTTAAAAAAAAAATGGCAGAGCCTGAAGACTATTTTTAAAATATCCTACTTTAACATTTTTCTATCAAACAGAATATTGGGTGCCTTTCATGAGTGACAGTTCCCCCCCCCCCCACTGCTACCTTAATTTGCTCCAGGTTTTCAATCTCCCATTTCTACCACTGATATGCATTTATCACACATTAGTTACAGTGGCTAGGTTTTTATTGAATGAAACCAATTTCCTGAGTTTCCACAATACACTAAACCATTAATTAATCATACTGCTGCATTCACATAAATCACAGAACCAAAAACAACCTATCCCATCCCATCATGTGTAAGGTGGACCCGATCAAAAAGTATCATTGTTTTGTTTGTAGCTAATAGGTGATTGCCAAAAGACACTAAAATTGCCTGTCTTGCATGACTGAGATATCATTTGAACAAAATGTATCCTTTTCAAATAAAACCAAGTTGCTTACCCACATGAAAATTCCAGGCAGATGCTGATTAGGTTTCATCTAGTTAAGTTAGTTAAGTATGATGAGATAGTGAGATGCTCTCTTCCTTTCCTCCCTGGTATGTCATTCTAGCTTCACTATGCTTTGATTCAATAGTACCATTAGTGCCTGAAAAAGACTGAGATTAACTATCAGATCAGTTGTATGCATATGCAAGCAGAGAGAAAACTAATCACATTAGGATAGTGAGGGCGAATCTTTTAGACACCGAATGCCCAAACTGCATGCATGCGCATGCCAGGGGTGGATTCTACTTACCTTTACTACTGGTTTGCAATGGGGCTACGCATGTACTCTCGCTTTGCTCGCTCGCGCTCTTCTGCGCATGCGCAGAAGCATTCTGATGACGTTGGGGTTGGTGGGCAGAGCCTTCTGCTGGTTTTACTACCGGTTCTATAGATCTGGTCTGAACTGGGGGCAACTCACCACTGGCGCATGCCCAAACTGGATGGTACGTGTGCATGTGCAAATGCGTTCATACACGGACATGCACATGGACATGCGCCTTGTTGGACATGCGCACACGTGGAGCAGAGACCTAAAGACCAGCTTGTCAGTGGGAGGCAGGGCATCCCAATACCGGCAGTGCAGCAAGATCTTTTTCTTTGGTGAGCTTCTGTTTCAGCGTTTGCAGGAAAACAGAAGCTCACGAAAGAAATGCCATGGAGATCTGACTTGGGGCGACAGTGCGCATGTCAGCAGAGAGGGCTCTGCTTGCCACCTCTGTCACATGTGCCATAGGTTCGCCATCACAGCATTAGAAGAATGCATTGAATTACGACTGTCCCCTCCATCTTTTACAAGAGTCATTACTTTCAAAGGGACATTACTTTAGTGCATATGCTAAGGCTTTCCGAATAGGAATTTATCTTACTTCTGGGATATCTAGTAGACAAACTATAAGATGCACACCTATCTGTTCTGGTCCACTTTACAGTAATTCCTCTTTAATCTGAGAATGAATATGAATTTAGAGTCTTGCGTATTTTGACTACATGGAACAGACATTATGCAGTAATTGCTCCAAATCATTCCCAAGAGATAAGTAAAAATGTCTTTAAATTCATTTTTGAACTTAAATGAGGCTGGATCACAGCAGTGTATTCATGAAACTGTAGTAAATGCATCTTCCACTCTGTCATAAATCTGTTCATATAAACTGTTACCATTAGTTCTCTGATTTGCTTGTGCATCAATAGATTTAGTTTGTGCTTGGATGGACATTATCTTTCTTTCTTGTGAAATGATACATATGCAAATTATCTTTAAAATAGTGTTGTATAAGGCCTCTTGTTCTTTGATGCACAAAAATGCCTGGATTTAAAAAACAATTGTGGAACCAAAAGACCCTGTTGGAGCATTTTGTATCAGATTAACAGGCAGACTGAAATGCATTCAAAACACATTTGAAGCCCATTGCTGTGCACTAATTCACATTAGAGATGGATAATTACTCCCCTCACCCATTCTTTTTTGAATGTCCAGTCAAACACTTAAAAAGCCACAAACACTGTGGGGATTAAGATACTTTTTTTTTTTACTATCATATAGGTCATTCCACCACCTTATTTCTTTCCTCAAAGTAAAACATGCACAATCAATAACTCACCTTCTGCAAGTAAAGCTGTCATTACTCCCAAAGAAATTTGAGGCACTCACAAAACAGGAGTCATCTACAGTAGGGGTCTCCAACCTTGGCAACTTTAAGCCTGGAGAATTTCAACTCCCAGAATTCCCCAGCCAGAAAAGCTGGCTAGGGAATTCTGGAAGTTGAAGTCCGTCAGGCTTAAAGTTGCCAAGGTTGGAGACCCCTGATCTACAGCATACCATGTAAGGACTGTAATAGCCACTATGTAGAAAAGAAAGAAAAAACTAGCAAAGTGTTTCCATGAACACTAATTAATAGTCAAACAATACAATGAAAACGCCTTAAATTCATAACATAGAAACATCTGGGAAACTATGAGCATCCTAGACCAAGCTAAATCCAAAAATTCTAGAGGATCTGGAATCTTGGCATTGGCACAAATCAAACATTAACAAGTTCTACTTACCTTTACTACCAGTTCGCAACAGGGCCACGCACATGCATAGAAGCGTCCTGATGACATTGGGGTCGGTGGGCGGAGCCTCCCACTGGTTTTACTGAGGAACGAAATCCATCAGGTTCTGACAGATTCTAGAGAACTAGTAGCAGAAATTTTGAGTAGTTTGGAGAACCGGTAAATACCACCTCTGGCTGGCCCCAGAGTGGGATGGGAATGGGGATTTTGCAGTAACCTTCCTTTGGAGTGGGGTGGGAATGGAGATTTCGCAGTATCCTTCCCCTGCCATGCCCACCAAGCCGCACCCACCAAGCCACACCATGCCCACCAAGCCACGCCCACAAAACTGGTAGTAAAAAAATTTGGATTTCACCACTGGTTTTACTACCGGTTCCATAGAACCGTAACAGTGGGGCAACCCACCACTGTTAACAAGCATATAGAGATAAATAGCATTTTCACAGCATTCAAACGTGAGAATAAAAAAAGCTAAAGAGGAAACAAAAAAGACCATAATAGCTCCTTGCAAGCAATCAACACCCAGGGAAGCAAGAATTAATACAAACAATCAAACAGTAAACAACATGCCAATCAGTGAACTACCAAGACAAAAACAACACCCCTACCATCACTGATAGGGCAAGCTACTGTATATAAACAGAGAGCAAACTCTACTCTTTTCTATCCTTGGGTAATGAAACTTCTGCAGAAAACAGCCAAACTCAAGAGCATCAAGGACTCCACAAAATGAATCACTCTCTTGCTTGGATAAAATTGCCAATTCCTCCAAAGTGCCTGATCTCATTCTGAATTTAGTCAACTCTAAAGTGTGACAGTCCCTATCTTTTCATTTTTCCAGGCATCATATTTTTGGGAAATTGGAAAGTTTTTAAAGAAAATTTGTTGGAAAGAGATTCAATGAATCCCACCAATGCTTAGAATCCTTGTAAAAGTTTCCTGGAATTTTCTTCAGTGAATGAGGTGAATCATTGCTCTTAATAATTGGTTCACAATTGCCATATAGGGGATGCGGTGGCTCAATGGCTAAGACACTGAGCTTCTTGATCAGAAAAGTAGGCAGTTCGGAGGTTCAAATCCTAGCGCCATGTAACGGAGTGAGCTCCCGTTACTTGCCCCAACGTCTGCCAACCTAGCAGTTTGAAAGCACATAAAAATGCAAGTAGAAAAATAGAGACCACTTTGTGGGAAGGTAACAGCGCTCCGTGCACCTTCGGCATTTAGTCATGCTGGCCACATGACCACAGAATCATCGTCAGACAGTGCTGGTTCTTCGGCTTAGAAACAGAGATGAGTACCGTTCCCTAGAGTCGGAAATGACTAGGACATATGTGCAAGGGGACCTTTCCCTTTAGCTAATAAGAAATTTCTGTAGTGTTGACAAGAGTCTTCATATCTTCACTTCCCCACAACTATATACAGCCATAGTTTAAATGGAGATAGAAAAAAATATAGAATTCTGGGCTCAAATTACCTCTCCTCCCAGAGAATGGATGTGGAAACAGCCAAGAAACAAATCCAATTCAAATCAAACCTCAGCTGCCAAAGAGTAGGCCATTGGAAAAAATATCTTCCTTCCAAGTAAGACTTTATCTTAAGTTTTTACTAATGAGGAGACCTGTAGCAGTAAAATAGTTATCCATGGGAGCCCTATAAAACTAGACTAAAATGAAATTTGCAGAGATTTAGTTTACACAATTTTCTTTGGTTAGAACCACAATATATAAACAGCCAATGGAAAGTTAAACACACTAGTGGTCTAATTTCACCTAAAAAGTAAAAACCAAAAGCCATCTTTTGCCCAAAGAGAAATATGGTATTATTTTCTTGCAGCTTAACATCTAAATCTTCATCTGATTTCACCTGAGAACCTGAGCTTCAATTATTCCTCTGCAGGCTATTCAATTCTGCAGAACTGTGCAATAACAGCATGTAAAATTTGCACCTTGAACTCCAAGGCCTGTGATAACTATGCAAATAAAGCAATAGCAAGGATACAGAAATGGATTCCTCATCATTTTATCATGAATTTTATTGGTGCATTTTTTTTTCTTATTTAAGATGCTGGGAGCCTATAATGATTACATTAGAGCTTTCTGATATTCAACTTTCCAGGTGAATGGTGGCTCTTTTCTTACTGAGCTAAACCAAGCAGTTGACAGGGTTTACACATCCACCAGAATCTGTAATTGCTGGTGCTTGATGGAGTGCTGGTGTTTCCCATTGCTTCTTTCTTGAAAATCCACAACTCCAATTGAAATTCCATCTGTATTATCGTAGCTGTCACAGGTTATGAAATGTATATGATGACATCATCAAGTAAAAACTATAACTATTTTTGAAAGACCACGAGAAACAAGAATATAATGGTAGTATTAAGGACTGTTGTCATTTTGGCATTATTGCAATTTGCTGAAGATATTGCTACTGTCTAGATAAGTTATAGCACTGAATAAATAAATAGTATTATAAAATGCTAATATGTGTCCAATGACCATATTCCAATAGAAATTAAACTTGCAAAATTCTGCACCTTTGAGTTTTTCCATGCAATGAAATGGGATATGCTTAACAATCTCAAGAGGTGGCTTTTTGATAAAATTTATTTATTTTATTTATTTATTTATTAAATTTATATACCGCCCTACTCCCGAAGGACTCAGGGCAGTGTACAGTTGAACGAAATATACATGTAATAAAGGAAGTGAAAAAACCGATTTAAAATATAATTAAATATTTAGGTTTGGATATAGTATTGAATTAGATCATTTCAAGTTTCTGGGGCAGATTCAGAATATAAAATTTAAAGTAGTTTTTAGACGAGGTTAGGTCAGGCCGGCCTGCTTGAAAAGAAATGTTTTGAGGGCACGGCGGAATATACGAAGATCCGAGATTATCCGAATCTCTGAGGGCAGCTCATTCCAGATGGTAGGTGCTCCCACAGAGAAGTCTCTCCCCCTGGGGGCCGCCAGCCGACACTGTTTGACCGACGGTACTCTGAGAAGTCCCTCTCTATGGGAGCATACTGGTCTGTGGGAGGTTATTGGTGACAGAAGACGGTCTCATAGGTATCCCGGTCCTAAGCCATGGAGCGCTTTAAAGATGGTAACCGAAACCTTGAAGCGCACCCGGAAGACCACAGGGAGCCAGTGCAGCTCGTGTAGCAGGGGAGCCACATGGGAATGCCATGTCGCTCCCATAACAACCCGCGCAGCCGCATTCTGGACCAACTGAAGCCTCCGGGTGCTCCTCAGGGGGAGCCCCATGTAGAGAGCATTGCAGTAGTCCATGCGGGAAGAGACGAGGGCATGAGTAACTGTCATTAACGAATCCCGATCCAGAAAGGGACGCAGCTGGCGTATCAGGCGAACCTGATAAAAAGCTCTCCTGGCCACAACTGTCAGATGTTCTTCTAAGGACAGCTGTGAGTCCAGGAGGACACCTAAGTTGCGAGCCCTCTCTGTGGGGGCCAATGACTCGCCCCCAATAGTCAGTGATGGTGCCAACTGACTATATTGGGATGACGGAAACCACAGCCACTCAGTCTTGGATGGGTTTAGTCTGAGTCTGTTTCTCCCCATCCAGATCCGTACAGCCAAAATGATGCATGTGCAGAAAAATATAGTCAAAGAAGCAAACAAGGCATAAATTTTTCAGTTTTTGTTATTAATTGCTACTCAATACATTTAAATCCCATCTTTCATCCAATCAAGTCCAGGGACAAGTAATTCTCAAACCAGTCTATAGCCAAATCTAGAACCACTTATCAATAGTTCCCAGGGCAACCCTTTGTAATCTAGGAATTAAAAGATTAGGTTTTTGTTTTGAGCGTAGACATTTTTCAGAAAAAAATTGCTGCAAAAAAAATGGAAGAACTAGAAATTTGTTCAGCTGTCAAATAAATCATAATTTCAAAACATACATACCCCACCCATTCTCTCACACAAGGAGTCTTAAAAATCTACAGTGCTGTCTGAATGGTGATCACCACTTTGCTCTTTTCCAAGAAATACAAGAAGCTTTGCCATTCATCTTTCCACGCATAAACGAAACAGTCTTCACATTTTGCAACTAATTAAAGGCATTTTCATTTATTATCCATAGCAAACTGAAACTTTTTTTTTTTAAAAAAGAGATTCTACAAAGTTCTTACACTGAGTCTTGCCAAAGCATATTCTTAAGTACTCCATTGTTCATGAAAGTTATCTGAGTGGAAATTTGTGGTTTTGAACGTCTCCATTTCTAATATCCTTTGTCTGGGAAGCAATATAAAGATTGGTTAAGCAGCATGTTACCAACTTCTTTGTTCCATGGATTTGGCCTTAACATTGAGCCACCATTCAGTTTGACCCAAAATTTACAATTTTTTGTGAAACTTTAGCGCTCCCCAGAAGCTTGTCTTTTTTTCCTATCCAATAAAACACTTCTGACAATCTTCATCAAAAATGTATTCTCAGGGTTACCTAAACAAAATGCCTCAACTGTTAAAAGAATTTATATAAATACAGAGTTTATACACTTAAAATTTATTTTGGTAAAGCTGGGGTCCTGATTTTAAGAAATAAACAAGTCACTAGAATTTAGCTCATAGCTCTCCTGTTCGCAGATAGGAAAGTGATGAGTATTTATTTCTGTTTATTTTATATATTTACATTGAAGTATAACATTCTAAAGGAGCTAACAACAATGGCTTAAGACAGTTGAGCATACAACCCACCCACCCCCAGCAGTAAAATAGAGTAACCATAAACTAATCAGCAGTCATAAGCAAACAATAAAACAGCATTGAAATATTATCCACTAAAAGCTTAGGAGAATAAAACTGTCTTCACGTGCTGCTTAAAAGCTATTAAATTCGGCATCTTGCCAGTGACTCTGGGAAGAGGGTTCCATAACTGGGCCATGCCTATGAAGGAAGCTTTATCTTTACCCCCATAAGTTAGGAATGCAGGAACCCCTGATGAATACTTTCAGTCAAAGTGGTCCTAAGAGAGCAAGCAGTCTTTGAGGTACCAAGCAGTAAGTCAAAGTGCTTTATTTCGGTCGTTGACCAGCCTTGACATTACAGATCAAATCATATCCCTTGAATTGGACCCTTGGAACAAATTAAAGGCCAGACATGACTTTTTAAAAATATGGGCACAACGTGTTTCATGTAGTCTGTTTTACACAGGAATCTGGCCAACATAGGCTAAACCAAATGATGTCGCCAAGTAATCTTCACAGCCTCATGGACTATCTATAGTGTTGTATGTTGCCAGGAGAGTAGGATTTGGGAGCAGAAGTCCAGAACTCTGCTCTATAAACAACAAAGCTGGATACATAAAACAATACAAATTGTAATTTAAAAAGAGGCCCTGAAAGACCATTTGATAGTCTTTGATTACCTTAGTGATTCATAAGTAACACAATACATACATTAGTTTTGTAAATCATAGAGTTTGGGCTAAAATAGAATAAAACAGTAAAGCAAACTTTGCAATTACTAGCAGTTTTATAAAATAATAATCCATAATTATCAATGATAATCAAGCTTGTTTGAAACATAGTTTCTGCACCCCTGGTTTTCTTCTGTTGCATTATGGTCTTTCCTGCAGCATGGTGGAAGGCAGATGTTGATTCAGGAAAATAGTGAGACCTTAGAGATCCAAAATAGTGAGTCCCAAGAGATTTGTGTCTGATTTTATGTTCACAGATCATATCCCAATATCCACTACAGTGTATTTTAAATTGTCCATGGCAGATTTATGGGAATTCCAGATTCCTGGAAGGTGAGTAGTTTGAAACTGAGTAGATTTTATTGAGGTATCAAGAAGGATGCCAGCCATTTGATCCTGGACCTGATACTCTTCAACATTTTATTAATAATTTGAATGAAAAGGTAGCAGAAATATGTATTAAATTTGCAGACGCTACAAATCTGTGTGGGTTAGCTATATAAAATAGAAAGAACATTCTAAATCAGTGGTAGAGGGTAAAAAAGTCAACTGAAAAAAATGTAACAACTGTCTAATGCAAAGGCATGGGATGTAGTTACTTGGTAGAAAGGGGGTTATGAACACGGAAAGGCATGAACATAACTCCTGTCTTCAACTTCCTAAAGCAACTATATGTTTTCCTGTACTATTGCCAGAAAACAGATTTTGGTTTAAGGTTGTGTAAGACAACTACTACATTCATGTTAGCACCCCTTCTGAAGTCCTTTCTGCAGGGGTGAAATGCTCCCAGTTCGGACCAGATCGCCAGGCGGGTGGTTCGGAGAACTGGTAGCAAAAATCCATGCCTCCCCCATGCCCAGCTGAGCCGCACGATCATCAGAGGCTTTTTTTTAATTTTTAAAAGCATTTTTTTCTACAACCTCTTCAGACAAAAAGATGCTTTAAAAAAAAAGCCTCTGATGATCAGCTGTGCGGATCAGCTGGGATTGTCAGAGGCTTTTAAAAGCATTTTTTTTACAACCTCTTTGGCTGAAGAAAAAATCGCTTTAAAAGTTAAAAAAAAAAGTTGGCCATGCCCATTCAGTCACATTACCCCACCACCACCAAGCCACGCCCACAGAACCGGTAGTAACAAATTTTACATTTCACCACTGCCTTCTTGCCTTTAGATTTAGATTATCGTGATGTAGCAGTAGGACATACACATTCAAAAGCAAATGAAAAAAGATGTAAGCTTTCCAAATCATGGCAGCATTGATTCTATACTGAATTGGTTAGACTTATGCTCAAGAAAAGTATCTAGTACTGGGCACAATGGACTAAAGATTCAGACAATATGGATCAGCAAAGAAAATCAAAGAATGAAAGTTAAATCCAATAAGAAGAGATAGGCTATTTACTTTTGAGAAAAGATTACTGAGAATTACCCTTGAAATATCTAAAAGGATGTCATGTGGAATAACCTCTCCTTAAGTCTTTCGGATTTTAGTGCATGGAATAATGCTTATATTTTCAAGAAGTTAGAAAGTGAACATTATTAAAACTTTCTAATGGTAAGAGAAATTTGACAGTGGGACTAGTTACAAAGGGGATGCTGAATTCTTCTTTGTTGGTTATATTCAGACAGAAGGTAGTCAGCTATCTATCAAAGGTGCTTTAATTTAGACTCATAGAAACAGATTGAATTGCCCAAATGAGCCTTCCAGCTAGATGATTATGTTATTCTAAGCTTATACCAATAGATCAGAATAGCTTTGGAAATGATCATTGTGGCAAAGAATTGACATATGAGATGGGATTTTTGGCAGGAATCACGAGCAATGGCAGTAAATATACTGAGAAACAGAGATGTCTGCAAGATTCACAGCTTCTATTAAAACAATGAACCAATGCCAAGGTATCATGTTACAAACTCTACTCCTTTCATACATGTGTGTGACATGACATTGATACAAAAGGGGTAGAGTCTGTATCATGGAAAAACATGGCATGATGCAAATTCTTTGTACAATGTAAAAATACATAGAGGTGAAAGTATATAAAAAGAGCCGAGGTGGCACAGTGGTTAGAGTGTAGTACTGCAGCTACTTCAGCTGACTGCTAGTTCAGCAGATCAGTGGATCAAATGTCACCAGCTCAAGGTTGACTCAGCCTTCCATCTTCCGAGGTGGGCAAAATGAGGACCCAGATTGTTGGGGGCAATATGCTATTTAGTATACTGTCTTTGGTGTAAGCCACCCAGAGTCCTAGGAGAGTGGGCGGCATAGAAATATGACCAATAATATATACATACATACATACATACATACATACATACATACATACATACATATATATATATATATATATATATATATATATATATTCAATGCACATTTTGACAAAGTCATAACTTGTTTTGGGTGTTCCATCCATTGACATCCTAGATCCTTTTTGAACTCAGGTACATAATGCCCATTTTAGAATGGGCAGCACTTAGGGATTGGCTGATTTTGAAAGCTAAGTGTAATCGATGGAAACCTCTTGAGAATCCTGGGGTTATAGGCTAGATTGAGAAGGAGAAAAAAATCCCAAAATGTGACAATGGAAAACTACTTCCATAAAGCTGGCAAGAAAACAATTGCAATCAGTTCCTAAAGCCTACATGTATGCACACATGTATGTAGTCATTAAGAACTGAGTTCCACTTGAAGGCCTTACTACCTTTTTTACATAGAGACTACTTAAACAAATGTACTCATTTTATTTCAGTGAAGTTATATTTTTCATTAAAAAGTTTTGGACCTGTGATCATCCATGATGCCAGTAATCAACTGACTTGGGCAGTTATAACAAAATGGGCAGAAGTTGTTTTTATTGCCTCTTTTCCACAGTTCATCTAGTGCACTGTACAAATACACAATGTGCAGTAATGTAAGCCTGCATCTGCAGAGAATTCTAAGTACAAAACTGTAAGAAAGGCGGAAGCAAAATAGATTGGAGGCAAGAGAAAAGGAAAGGAAATCTAAATAAATCTAATTTCTAAAGCCTTCACTATCCCCTGCCATACTTTCCTATTGGTACAAGAAATTGTTGCTTCCACCGCAACTAGACCTTGATTTCACACATTGCCTTTTGCTCTTAAACATTTCATGTCTCATAAACTTCTTATCAGTTCCATCCAAACACACCATTTTCAGTTTTTCCTTTTCTCTCAATCCATTTTCTTCCTACCTTTATTTATTTATTTCACAATTTAGTCATTTCCTGTATATGACCAAGCCACCGCGATACCTTTGTGTGACAGTGTTACCTTGCACTCAACTTACTTTCTTTCAGCATCCATTTATTCTTTATTTACACAGTATTTTTTATCTGCAAAACAATTATCTCCTGTCTCTGTAATCTAACTATATTACCGTATATACTCGAGTATAAGCCGACCCGAATATAAGCCGACCCCCCCAATTTTACCCCCCAAAAGTGGGAAAACTTATTGACTCGAGTATAAGCCGAGGGTGGGAAATGCAGCGGCTACTGTTAAATTTCAAAATAAAAAAAGACCGGTCAAAAGTGCGAGGACCTGTCAGAAATCACCTTTTTCAGCCCTCTGGGTAGTCCTTTTGTGCATATGGACTACTCAGAGGGCTGAAAAAGTAATTTTTGACTGGTCCTCACACTTGTATCCAGTCCTCGAACTTACGACTGTCCTCACATTTTACGTTTTTGCCCTATCTTGTCACCATGGTGAAGAGAAGCAGTTGTGAAATGAGTGACATGGTTGTTAAGAATGCTACAATGGGCATAAATGATGACCAGTCATAAGTGCGAAGACCGGTCAAAAGTGCGAGGACCTGTCAGAAATCACCTTTTTCAGCCCTCTGGGTAGTCCTTTTATGCACATGGACTACTCAGAGGGCTGAAAAAGTAATTTTTGACTGGCACTCCTTGCACTTGTGACCAGTCCTCAAACTTACGACTGTCCTCACATTTTACGCTTTTGCCCTATCTTGTCACCATGGTGAACAGAAGCAGTTGTGAAATGAGTGACATGGTTTTAAGAATGCTGCACGGGCATAAATGTGAGGATGGTCATAAGTGTGAGGACCAGTCAGAAGTTCGAGGACTGGTCACAAGTGTGAGGACCAGTCAAAAATAACTTTTTCAGCCCTTTGAGTAGTCCATGTGCACAAAAGGACTACTCAAAGGGCTGAAAAAAGTGATTTCTGACAGGTCCTCGCACTTTTGACCGGTCTTCGCACTTATGACTGGTCATCATTTATGCCCATTGTAGCATTCTTAAAAACGGTGTCACTCATTTCGCAACTGCTTCTCTTCACCATGGTGACAAGATAGGGCCAAAACGTAAAATGTGAGGACAGTCGTAAGTTCAAGGACTGGTCACAAGTGCGAGGACCAGTCAAAAATAACTTTTTGAGCCCTCTGAGTAGTCCATGTGCATAAAAGGAGAGGGAGGAAGAGAGGAGGAGAAGAAGAAAGGAAGAGGAAGTAGGGAGGAGAAGAAGGGGGGGGGAAGAGAAAGTAAGAAGGAAAGAAAAGAGGTGGTAGGTTTGAGGAGAAAGATTGCTGTACAATAAAAAAGATGAAAGGGAAGAAAACCAACCCCCAAACACATATAAAGATATTAAGATAAAGAACGAATTGTTAAACTTTAAAGAATAAAAGAGAACAAATATGAATAAATAGCAATAATTAGAAACACACATACAAACATACAATGTATTTTCTTTGAATATTGAATATTCCAATTATTTCCATGCAATCCAATTTCTTACAAATCAATTAATTACATTTACCAATAATAATAAACCAAATAATTTCCCCCAATATTCTTCCAAACCACAACTTAACCTTCTGCTTTCAACACAATATACAATTAATAATATCTCAATTATTACAATTCCCTATTTAAATAGAGCTTTTTTTTCTTTTGTGTTTTAAAATCTTGAACTCCCCTCTTTTGCCATTTGCCATAAATTTCCCATTGTTTGCACCAACCTAGAAATCAAATCTGCCTTAGGAAACAGCAAAGCCAACAAGCTGTTTTAGTTTCGCTTTGGGTTTCAGCAGAAGGAGAAAAAAAAAAGTGCTCTTTGCAGCAGGCACCTTTTTAAAAAAAATGTGCTCTTTGCAGCAGGCACCTTTTTAAAAAAAATGTGCTCTTTGCAGAAGGCACCTTTTTTTAAAAAAATGTGCTCTTTGCAGAAGGCACCTTTTTGCAGCTGGCACAAATCTTCTCATTTGTTTTCTTTTAACCCTGATCAGCTGTAGAGGGGGCCTTTGAAGCCCTGGCAAGAATTTCAAGTGTTTTTTTCCCTCTAGCCATCAGCTGGAACTCAGGAGGCAGTCCCAATAGATTGGGAGTGGGCGGGGTAAGCAAACCCCGTTCTCCCGCTGTTTCCTAGCTTGCAGGGAAAGTCATTTTTTTCGTGACCCGTGTATAAGCCGAGGGGGCGTTTTTCAGGCTGAAAAAGGGGCTGAAAAACTCAGCTTATACTCGAGTATATACGGTAACATATTTCATACCGGCCATCTACTTTTTACTGCAATCTAGTCATTCAGAACCATTCAATTTTTTTATTCCTCTCTTATTTTGCTACCCACACTATTTAAGTACTTTACTCCTACTGGATTCAGTTTAATATTTGTCCAGACCTATCTAGTTCTCATTTCCTATAACAAAATGAGCAGAAGTGTATTTTTTATATAGTTGTTCAGGTTTCTTTCAACAAGAGTTGAGAAAGTTAGGACACCAACAGAAACTGGCATTTGCGTTAATATTTTAAGCATTCCACCCATAAGCCTATTGACAAATAGTAATGGTTGTGTGCGGCCAAAGTCATTAAAAATGTTGTTTTATAACTTTCAAAAAGGAAGGGAAATGTGATATAAAAATTTTACATATGCTGCTTGACTGTAAATATACTGGGCTATATGGGACTCTCTCCAAGTTTGTTCTTTGGTAGATTGCAATTTGCTTACATTTGAAATCTCTGTTGGCTACAGTTTTCACATTGTTCTTCCAAATCTAATCATTTCTCCCTTTTATCTGATCTTCTGCAGTCTTGCTGTTTTCATCAATATTTGACAGCAATTCCCAAAGATCCAATATAGTCCACTCTAATATTCTTGTGTGTTCTCTCCTCTCCCTTTGAAATCCAATACCAAAGCAATGAAATAATTTATTGAGTTTTATTTAGGTTTTTATTTTTTGCATGTGTTTTGAAGTTGTCCCTTTGAAATCAAGGCTAGTTGAAAATTTAAACCAACTGTTTATTTAAAAAAAAAGTTATGAAAGCATTCTGAAAAATCTTCTGTGTTTCCCCCCTCCCAATAGAACTCTTGTAGTGTTAAGCTTTAATATCATCAATAGTATGTACTTATTTTTGTTGCCCACCTCAAAATTACATTATTATACATTATAAAATTAAATTATTTTACTACTTTGGTTTAAAACTCTGCTTTCATTTATTTATCTTTTTCATGATGATTTGTACGAATCACCATTAAGTTTTTTTTTGGGAAGGGGGATAATAGTTATTCTTAATAAATGTTATTCATAGATGCCTACTGCTTTTTAATTTTTTATGTTCCCTGAATCCCTTAAGTGATTTTAAAAATATAAAAAATAACAACAACAAATAAGCATTAAATATCATAACTATCTGCTTTAAATCTATATGTTTCAATTCTAGCAGCAAGGATTGTTATCCATTCACCCGCCACCCCCCATCCAATGCTATCCAGTCATATCAGATCTGGCATTAATCTCTCTTACAGCCACCAACATTTCTGAGGACATTTAGTCTGAAAGGTTTGGCATCAGGAGGAGTTCCAGATGTGCCTATTGCTCCAAAGGAGGAACAGAAACAAGGGTGGTCATTTTTATTTTTTATTTTTGGTAACTGGAGGTATTTGGGGAGATGCCATAGGCTACAGATGATAGGATGATTATGCAAAGGGAGTGGGTTTGCATCATATACTTGAACATAATTCTTTTTTCCCATTTGGAGAGAAGTAAAAGGTTTTTTACTTTTAAAAAAGAAACACAAAATTGCTATGTTTTAGAGCTTATGCTGCCATTTTTATGCATTTCTCACTGCCAAAGCGTGAGAAAGGCAAAAATAAATACTTACTCTTGGTGATATTAAATTTCAGCAGTTGCTGGGCTGGGCCAGCCCATTCTGTTTCTTGACCACAGTTTCAAGTGCTGGTGTACTCCCTGGCCTAATTTCTGGCTTTATTCCAAGCACAGATTTAAGGCAACTGCCTGGCAGAGGATTGACACATGTCTGTCTCAGCTATCCCCTCATGCAGTGGCTTATGGATGGTAAGAAACAATACAATTGGAACCAGCAACTTTGTTGCTAAGTGTTGCAGTTATTAAGCAAGGCATCACATGACCACAACTGACTTATGACCTCATTACTGCTCTTAAGTGGATCACTTGCAGGCATTAAGTCAGATATCACATGGCCTCGACTTGCAATTTTATTGTTGCCAATGGCAACCATGTGACTGTAGAATTCTGCAATAGTTGCAAAACTTCATCAGTTGCAAAGTACCTATATCTCAATCAACTAACCATGGGGATTCTGCAACACTTGTTAGTAGACCAGAAATAAAGTTACTTTTTCAATGCCATTGTAAATTCAAATGGTCACTAAACAGGGCAGTCATTAAGTGAGGACTGCCTGTACTCTGCAGATAAATGGTCATAGTGGCTCTAAAATATGCCTCATGGTTTCTGAGGTCTCAGTGATGTTAGCTGTGGAACCTGACTATTCATTAGTTCAATTCTCCAGGTAATATCTAGTAGTTGTGATGTATTTTGGGGAGGAAACCCCTGAAGTTGGTACAGGAAGAGCTGGTACATTCCAATGAGACTCTGCCTAACTGACTTGCTCTGACTAATGAAGCTGCTTGGATCATTAGCGAACCATCTCAAGTTAGCAAAAATTTGTCCAGTTGATATGATACCACCTTTGCCTGGATGACTGAGAATCTTCATCGACACCTATATCAGTATCACACAACCTCAGCAACTTTAAAAGGTGCGGACTGCTTTCTTCCTTTGGCTTATTGCTATAATATTTTAAGAAATAACTACCTACAAGTTGAAGTGCAAATCTGAATAACTCTGAAGTGAAGTTGAACTGTCTGAACTGTCCCTATTTCCCAGTGTTTGCTTATACTTAACTACCGGTAGAAGCAAATTTCCAAAACAGAAATCATAAATAGAATTCTTCCTTATTTACAGGAAGTCTTATAATTTTAGAGATTTTCCTCTCCACCATTAGATGGATTGAAAGAATGGCAATGCTCCAAAGGATATTGGACAATGGAAGAGGAATTCCTTATTTTTTCACATGATCCTCATGTTCTTCTGATTGGTGAATTTATGTGATGCAATCCATTTATTCTGATGGTGGAACTAAGACAACTGTTGACTGGCTACATAAACCTAAAAGTTTTGGCTCTTATTTTGAGGGTATGCTGGTGATATCATCAGGGTATCTGAGATTTTTGATGTTACTTCCAGCAATTTTAATTCCTATTTAATTCTTATTTTTACAGTCCCCTGTTCCTTATGATATGCTTTGTTTGCATAAATAGTTAATGTAACAGTATACAATCTTGAAATATTTCTTTCTTAATTCTAAATACTATTCTAATTATTGTTTCCTGGCCTTCAAATGAGATCTCCAATATGTAGATGAAGTCACCTAGCACAGTCATGTTTTAAGGAGTATTCACAATTAGTTGTGGCCTACACATTCAAAAGTCATACTATAAACAATAAAGATTACAGAAACTTTTAAAATTCCTTGGTCTTTTCCATTAGCCATCAGATGTTAGCAGTGTAATTCCTTTGCCCCTGCTGAATCCAGCTTGTACATCTGGCAGTTCTCATTTCATTAAAAGCCAAAAGTGATTGTGGTCAAAACCAAAAGTGACTGTGAAGAACTCCAGAAGAATCTCTTTAAACTGGGTGAAGAATCAACCAAATGTAGTTAAACTTAAGTAAATATAAAGTGATTCACACTGTCATAATCCCTTCCCCAGTTTCATATATACAGTGATGGGTTTTGAGCTTGGGATCACAATGGGTAACTAAATAAAGGTGCTGACTCAGTGTATGTCAACCAAAATGAAAGAAAATTGCATACTAGAGATAATCAGGAATGAGAATAAAAATGAAGCTACAAGCATTGTAATGCTTGTACACAAGTTTATGATATACCCGTATTCAAAATTCTGTGAATAAATCTAGTTGCCATATTTTTAAAATCATATTGTAGAGCTGAAAAAATACAAAAACAACAAAATGATTAGAGGGCACATTCCTTTTGAGACAAGGCAAGCAATTTGGGACCCTTAACTTGGAAAAATGGTGACTGAAGTGGGCACTAGATTGAGGAGCATAAAATCAAGATAGCATGTTTCTTCCTCTCTCACAATATTAGGACCAGAGGTCATCCGATAAAGTTGATTGGAAAGAGATTTAAAACAGACAAAAGAAAGCACTTGTGCATACAGCACATAATTAACATGTGGAATTCATTACCACAAGATGTGGTGAGGTGGACAAGTCTATCAAGACCTATTAATTTTGAAGACTCAGTGTTAACTCTGGGTAGGGGACAACATGCTTCCAAATATCAACCACAGTGCGGTATTAGGGTGAGAAGAGTATATCTCAGCCTCAAGCAATTTAGAATCTTCAGATTGGCCTCTGTGAGAAGCAGAATACTGGATTAAGATGGAGTTTGGCCTGATCCAACAATGATAATCTTATGTTCTTAATCAGGGGTGGGCAACTATAGCAAATTTATGATCTATGGACTTCAACTCCTAGAATTCCTGAGCCAGCCATTCACACATTCATATAATACACACACACACACACACACACACACACACACACACACACACGTAATTTGCAGATCCTAAAACTGCAGTCCAAATTGCTTTGGAACAATCCTTTCTCGTGCTCTTCATTGGTTTCACAACTGTCATTCAAGATAGAAAGAACAAATTCACAGGTAATTAATTACATTTATCTCTGGATTATCTCCCCGGCCCCCGCATTCTGAATAGAGGATGAAATTTCCAGAAAAAAATTATCCAACAATTGCAAATGAGATAGTAGCAAAAATTATCTACAACATATATTATCCCTGTTCTTATTATCTGTGTATGACTTATCAAGTTATATTTGTAATTCTGAAGAATGCTCTGGCATGTCATCCATACTTATAAACACAATGAGAGAAGATTTATGCCACTGTCTACTTTTGACAGTATTCTAAGTATTCTGAAATTCTTGGCACACAAATATGTTTCAGAAGCACTTATTGGTAACAAAAATTACCTTCTGCAGCTCAGTTTAAACATGAGTGGGTTCTGATAATATTAATTTGAATTGTAAAAAAGAGTTTAAAAATTCCAAATTATGCATTTTCTGACAAATTATGCAGTCCTGGCAAATATTTTGAGCAGCTTTCAAATGAAGAAGCAAAGATTTTCAAACGCTTTTACAAAATATCACAAAAGATCTTTTGTGCAAACCTAAGCAATTTTATTTAATTCTTTAGTCCTTTTTTTAAATTAATAATTGTGGGTGAGCCCAAGGTTTGGGAAAAATAAATGAGTGACAAAATGTACATTTTAACAATATGTATCTACTGGAAGCATTAAGTTCATAAATAGAAAGAGAAATTAATAAAATTTTATGGAGATATAAGAAATTCTGTACAGTGCTCAGGATTTGGCATATGAAATGAATGCAAATACACAAAAATACACACACATTCACAACTAAATGTATATATACCTATCACCCCTCATTCCCATCAATTTTCTCACGGGAAAATGAAGATTCCTTCACATTTGCAACAACACTTCTTTCAAGCTCACCCTGAATTAAGAGACCAGCATCTTAACACAGTATTTATTGATCAAAGAATCACATCAACAAACAGAGGGAAGCCCATAGATACTGGCTGATTACAGCACAGAACAGCACGCAGTAGAGAGAAGTTAGCCAAAGGCCACTTACATACTTTTCTGTGGATGACGCCAGTATTCTAAACCCAGCATAATATGAATCAGAGCCAGAATTTGGGACAGAAAACAACATTAGTGGTGCTGATAGACAATCTCCTGCTGTTCTTGGGTGGAAAGGAACAATTTTATTCACATGCTCTCTGAAGAATCCCATACAGTTATCTATGAGATGCTGTTTACCCTTCTATTAGGAAAAAAATAAGCATCGAATGACATAAACCCAGAGCTGTTTTTTTCTTATAGGGATCTACTAAAAGGTTTGTGCCTGGTCTCTAAAGGTGAGATTCACTTTTGAATCCTGTGGTTTATCAACTGATTTATGCAAGACACTGTTCAGGACTTATTTTCAATCCACTATTCTATTCTTGAACCTGTAAATACAAAATTAGCTGTCTGGGCAAGCATCTTATTCACTGAAACTCCTTGCAGGCATCCTATACTGGGTCCTGTGCATCTGACAGAATTATTCAGCAAAATGTGTTACTGCAGCATGGATACCTTCTGGAACACGTGCTCGGCATGAACTGACTACTACTATGGTGTAATAGAAAGTCTTAGAGCAGGAGTGTCAAACTCAGGGCCTGTGGGCCTGATGTGTCACATGCTGGCTGCCCCCCCTACTTTAGCAAAGGGAAAAAAAGTCCTGATATGTCATGTGACACTGCTGTGACCACGCGGGTTTGACACCCCTGCCTTAGAGCAAGAGCAGTGGTGGGATTCAGCCAGTTTGCACCACTTCGGGAGAACTGGTTGTTAACTTTCTGAGCAGGTTTTTTTTTAAAATTGATTTATATGCCGCCCTTCTCCAGAGACTCAGGGCGGCTTACAATGCATTAAGCAATAGCCTTCATACTTTTGTATATTTATACAAAGTCAGCTTATTGCCCCCACAATCTGGGTCCTCATTTTACCTACCTTAGAAAGGATGAAAGGCTGAGTCAACCTTGAGCCTGGTGAGATTAGAACTTGTAGTAACTGCAGGGAGCTGAATGTTAATCAGTGCCTTAGTCTACTGCGCCATTCAGGCCCCTGGTGAACTGGTTGTTGGAAAAAATCATTAGGGCAGAGAACCGGTTGTTAAATTACTTGAATCCCACCACTGAGAAAGAGGGTCTGAACTCAAAACAATGTTATATATTTTCTGTGCCAGCCATATACAATTCAGGGTCCTTTTACTGAATGCACCACTCAGAAAGTTTGTTGCTTCCGCTGGCCATGGCCATTTCTATCTTGCCATAGAACAATGCCAGCGAATGGTATTGTCCTTGTTTACACTGTACAAGGCACATTAAGGACAGGACTGGCTGATGATCTCTGCTTTCTTTTCTTCTAACCTCCAACATGATCAGTGGGTGAAAAATTATCCACAAATCTTCCTCTTTAATATGGACTGGTACTGGGCAGATGAGTTCCGACAGGTAGCTACATTAATGGGTTTAGTCATCTGTTAAAATGCATTCTAGTTTTCAGAACTGTATCCTGTTCTCACCAAATATTTGGTTATTCTTATACATGGTTTCACAGCTATTCCCGAAAAGTGCTAACCCTGTGTTCAAAAGCAGCCTGAATAACACCATATGAGCAAGGGAGAACATCGTTATGAAATAGCGGGGTGGGTGAGGGGGGGAGAAGATCTGATTTTTCTCTCTTAATTTCTCATGCAACTCCCTTCAAGTATCACCAGTGATAAGTTTTTATTCAGGCTGATCCAGGTCCCTGACTGGAGCTCAGAGACTTGCCAAATATAATAGGGGAGTCTGTTCTGTTTGGTTACCTTGGTGCTTAAATGAAGTAATATTGTTAAAGTGGTTAAGATATACTGTGTGTATACAGTACTGTAAAGCAGTTTAACTTCTGCAAACAAAAAGACAGTAGGCAGGTAAGAAGCCATCAAGTCTTGATCATATCTGAAGACTTTGCATCTCTTTCCCCTCTCTTTGTCATGTCAAAAGAAAAAAAAAGTTAATTATCTTGATGAAGGAGAAAGGAAAAATAGTACTTTCAATTGATCCATGGATCTTTTAAAGTACTTTGGATCCTAGTTCCAAATGCTGAAGTGTCTGTCATCTGTGGTGTTCTTTCCTCTTCTGAAATAAGAGAAGTACTGTAGTTTTGAAAATGTTGCTCACTTAGGAAGCTACTGTGAGAAGATAGATAACAAAATGCAGCAAACAATGCAACTCAACATCCTTCCTACAAAGCAGTACTGTGACTGCTGGTGTTTTCTAAAAACAAATTCACAAATTTTCTTAAGTATTCTCTTCTAGAGCTGCCAACTTTGGAGAATATTCCCTCTGCCTTCTGGTAGAAGTATTTGTTCAGCTGAATGAAGGGTTCATCCCCAACATTAGTTCTTCCACCCACCCCACAACCAACTGTCAAAGAAACAGAACAAAAACACTGGAGGACTTCCAAAATGTATGACTGGATCTTATATTTCATAGAAACATCGATCTGAACATTAAACAAATGGTACCAAGAAAGACAATGCACAGCTACGGAGAAGTAGCAGATTGAGGACCCAGATTGTGGGGGCAATAAGATGACTTTTTATAAATATATACAAAAGTTTGAAGGCTATTGTTTAATGCATTGTAAGCTGCCCTGAGTCTCCGGAGAAGGGCAGCATATAAATCAAATCAAAAGGGAAAAAAAAAGGATACCATGACTCTGATCAGAAAACCTAGTACAAAGGAACTTTAAGAGGCAATTTAAAAATGTGATTATGGGTTACCCACCTTCCCTGCAAAAAAACCCCAATCATTGTTTATTTTATGGATTTTCCATTGGCAGCTGAACAATTCACAGCTTGACTCCATTTCAAATTGTAGCAAGCGTGCACTTTGTGCCAATGATGAACATGTTATTGCTAAGATTTATAAATTGCAAATTGAAATTGAATTTGGAAAAAAGAATATGTTAAAGATTGCATAATTCAGTGGGCAAAGAATTTTGATTATAATATAATATAATATTATATTATACATAACCCTTTAATTCAGTCTAACTAAATGAATACCAGACAATCTGGAAATGAAGACTTGAATAGCCATGCAGGATCTTAATCAACCAGTGACTATCTATCAGAATTTCTTTTTCTTTCTCTCATTACATGGCAGAAATTATCAAGTGAACCTTTCTTAGCATGGAAATAATGTGATTGGAAATATATATATATAATTCCTACTCCAAGGGTTAGAAGCATAGCTTGTTTTAGAACAATTTAATAATTTCTAGGTCTGTGCAGAATGATACTGATTTATTTCAGTGAAATAATTTGGGCCCTGAATGTGAATTGATTCATATTTCTGAAGAGAGATTGCTGAAATGATTGGTCAACTTCAGGCAAGTTCTGCAAAAGAAGATTTCGCTCAGCCTTCTCCTCCAGTGTCTTCCAGGTCGAAGAGCTTTGGGGCAGCTCACAACTTTTCCTGAAGTTGTCCAACCTAGAACTTCAGCAAGTTCCCAGGAAGAACACCCAGGCCAGATGCTTTCAGTATCATTTAGATTGGAAACACTTCAAGCAATCTTGCAGTAGGCTTCTTCCACAGTTCTTCTTGAATAAGATCTTTCATTACTCCTAATGAAGGAGGCACAAAAGGATATATTCTTCCCTACAGAGAGCCTCTTTTAACCATTCATTAGATATAGAGAAGGCAGAACATCTCAGTAGTATGAAAGTAGCTCTTTTTTTCCTGATAGCCTTTCAATTATGTCAATGTGTCAGAGTTTGTTGCAAAAATCAAATCCAGAAAGCACACACAGGCAAACTGATTCAGCAGGATTCATTAACCTCTTTATATACACAATAATACATGAAGTAAATTTACAATACCAACAGCAGATTTCTTCCAACGTGGTAGAAGTTACAGGCAAAACACAAGCAGAGCACAGCAGACTAGTTTCAGTTCTCAGTTCAGAGCAGGCAGGCTCAAACTTGTTTAGTTCTCAGCACAGAATCAAACTCAGAGCTTAAAGCTGCAGGGTAAGCCACGGGCAGACTTCTTACTTAAGTTTCTGTTTCTAAGCAGTCCCCATTGGCTGACTTAGTTGCTATGGCTATTCATTAGCTGACCTTGTTACATGTCTCCATTCCAGTTCATGAATATTCTGACAGAATGCCTATAGGGCACAGGTCACCAACCTTTCGGAACTCAGGGATCGCTAAATTCATAATTTTAAATCCTGCTGACCACTAATATGATCTGCCTAATGACCAGCTGGGTGGGTGTGGCTAGGTGGTCATGTGACTGGGTGGGCATGCCAACTCCTTGCCTCCCTGCCAGGGCTCCTTAGGGCCCCCAAAGGAAGCAGTTGTTGGAGCTAAGCAGCCACCATGAGAAAGAGTTGGCAAAACAGCTCAGTTCAAATTGAATCTGACTGAGAAGGAGGCTTACTGAGGACTACGAGCATAGGCTTTCCAAGTAGAGGGAAGACCTGCTGGAGTGCAAGGCCAGCCTGGAGGCTCAACGGGCTGAGATGGTCAACCAGTTCCAGGCCATGATGCAGTCCCACTGGAACAAGGCCCTCCAGCTCTTCGCCACCAACAGCACTTCCCTCCAGCCTTCGCCTAAAGCCCTGCACCAGGAGGCCAAAGCAGACCCCAAGTCGGAATTTCTGCCCCCCTCTAACCCACACAAAAAGATCTCGAAGGAGGAGATTTTCTGCAGCAACACAAACATTCATTGCATGTATCTGGCCCAGGGGCCATAGTTTGAGAACCCCTGATTTAGTGCAATATTAAAAATGCAAATAATTTTTCTGCAGACCACCAAAATTTTCTCATGGACTACCAGTGGTCCACGGACCACCAGTTGGTGACTACTGCTATAGGGGGCTTCCCCATACCCTGCAATGAAGATGCAAAGCCCAGAAGATCTCTAATGAAGAAGTTTCCTTGCAGTATATCAGAAAATCCAGACTCTTGACTTTAATGGGACAAAGCAAAGAGGGCTTTGAAGCAGAGCAAGATGATTGTTTCTCTTCAGTTGTAAAAGCAAGGGAATAATTTGCTTTTTAAAGAAGCTGAGATGAGTATCTGATTCAAAGCTTCTTCCAGCAATACCTTTGTCTGAAGCTTCACATAGTACTAGTATTTTCCACATTCAATTATCCCTAATGATAATGTTCCTTTGCTTTTTTAAAATAGCATTTTTAGTTTTGAAAGTATTTAGTACTTGCTTAGTATATTCCTCAGACTTGATAAGCATCAGCTGAGTTGCCTGGGAAATCCTGTTAATTCATTCACACAGCTAAGGTTGGGATCTCCAGTTTGGTGCCCTTTGCAACTTTTCCCATTTTTGCTCAGGAGACGAGCTCCAACCATGTTTCCTGTTCCAGCTAAGTAAGCATTAGTCAGTTCTGTTCTTAATTAGACCAGAAATGCTAAGATTATTTTAATAGTCTATTTCCTTTAGATGGACGTGGTTTACCCTGAAAACTCAGCAGTTCAGGAAACAGTTTTGCATAGCCCTGGCAATTTTATTATTTCCTATTAACGAGTGCCATATCCTATGGTAACCCACAGAATTACCTAATTAACTGGAGAGTTTCTCAGAATATAGATAATACTATTTAATTTAATGGTGTGATAGAACATTATTTTGCAATTTGTCATGAAGTGGTTCGGTACCATAACTATAAATATGAAAGGAATATTCTTAAATCTGGCCTCTGCTCCTTTAAATTCTTTTGAGGGATTTAAGAATTTAATACAATATATGTATTTACAGTGGGGCAAAAAAGTATTTAGTCAGCCACCAATTGTGCAAGTTCTCCCACTTAAAAAGATGAGAGAGGCCTGTAATTGACATCATAGGTAGACCTCAACTATGAGAGACAAAATGAGAAAACAAATCCAGACAATCACATTTGGAAAGAATTTATTTGCAAATTATGGTGGAAAATAAGTATTTGGTCAATATCAAAAGTTCATCTCAATATTTTGTTATATATCCTTTGTTGGCAATGACACAGATCAAACGTTTTCTGTAAGTCTTCACAAGGTTGGCACACACTGTTGCTGGTATGTTGGCCCATTCCTCCATGCAGATCTCCTCTAGAGCAGTGATGTTTTGGGGCTGTCGCTGGGCAACACGGACTTTCAACTCCCTCCAAAGGTTTTCTATGGGGTTGAGATCTGGAGACTGGCTAGGTCACTCCAAGACCTTGAAATGCTTCTTACAAAGCCACTCCTTCATTGCCCGGGTGGTGTGTTTGAGATCATTGTCATGCTGAAAGACTCAGCCACATTTCATCTTCAATGCCCTTGATGATGGAAGGAGGTTTGCACTTAAAATCTCACGATACATGGCCCCATTCATTCTTTCCTGTACATGGATCAGTCGTCCTGGTCCCTTTGCAGAGAAACAGCCCCAAAGCATGATGTTGCCCCATGCTTCACGGTAGGTATGGTGTTCTTTGGATGCAACTCAGCATTCTCTCTCCTCCAAACACGACGAGTTGTGTTTCTACCAAGCAGTTCTACTTTGGTTTCATCTGACCATATAACATTCTCCCAATCCTCTTCTGGATCATCCAAATGCTCTCTAGCAAACTTCAGATGGGCCCGGACATGTACTGGCTTAAGCAGGGTGACACATCTGGCACTGCAGGATCTGAGTCCCTGGTGATGTAGTGTGTTACTGATGGTAGCCTTTGTTACGTTGGTCCCAGTTCTCTGCAGGTCATTCACTAGGTCCCCCTGTGTAGTTCTGGGATTTATGCTCACCGTTCTTGTGATCATTTTGACCTCAGGGGGTGAGATCTTGTGTGGAGCCCCAGATCAAGGAAAATTATCAGTGCTCTTGTATGTCTTCCATTTTCTAATTATTGCTCCCACAGTTGATTTCTTCACACCAAGCTGCTTGCCTACTGCAGATTCAGTCTTCCCAGCCTGGTGCAGGTCTACAATTTTGTTTCTGGTGTCCTTCGACAGCTCTTTGGTCTTCACCATAGTGGAGTTTGGTCTTCATCATAGTGGAGTTTGGAGTATGACTGTTTGAGATTGTGGACAGGTGTCTTTTATACTGATAACAAGTTCAAACAGGTGCCATTACTACAGGTAATGAGTGGAGGACAGAGGAGCCTCTTAAAGAAGAAGTTACTGTGAGAGCCAGAAATCTTACTTGTTTGTAGGTAATCAAATTTTCCACCATAATTTGCAAATAAATTCTTTCCAAATCAGACAATGTGATTGTCTGGATTTGTTTTCTCATTTTTGTCTCTCATAGTTGAGGTCTACCTATGATGTCAATTACAGGCCTCTCTCATCTTTTTAAGTGGGAGAACTTGCACAATTGGTGGCTGTCTAAATACTTTTTTGCCCCACTGTATAATTCAGTAGTGATGTGCATAATGTGTTCACATAGGTTAAAAACCAATTCACACATCTGTATTAATAATTTGAGGATTATCATTTCAATCCATTGAAAATTAACCCTCCATCTCTATTGCTGTTACTGGCACTGTTGTGTACCACTAGAAAAGGTAGTGAAGTATTGAAACACACATACATATATATACAGAGTCACACACTTGTTGCTATTATTATATACACAAAAATATAAAATCACAGTTGCCAGTTCTTAAGCTAGTGTTGGTTTTCATACATATCAAGTTCATCCCAAGAACCTAGGGAGCCATAATATATCAGTATAGCATATGTGCATATCCAAGCAGCATGGTCTGTTGAAATGACAGATGGACATTTTTGTCAATACACATATTTTCTAAATGCTGTCCAAGATTTTTGGGTGTGGCACCTAGCGTGCCAATAACCATTGGGATCAACACAGATGGTTTATGCCATATCTTTCAATTATTATTTTAGTCGGTTGCACAGTCAACCAGATATTTAGACTGGATTTGGAATTTCTATCCATCTATTGCAGGGCTGTCAAAGTCCCGGCCCGTGGGCTGGATGCGTCATGGGCTAGCCACGCCCACACCCGGCAAAAGGAAAAAAAGTCCTGATACGACACGTGACGCCACTGTGATGACGTGAGTTTGACATCCTTGATCTATTGAGTTCTTCCCAAGAATTTGAGATAGGCAGATGTGGATGTTTGGTAGTGTTTAAAAGTGTTGTCTCAGGATGTAAGCTGTTCCAAGTCAAGGTGCCTTTTGCAATTGACGGACGGTGATGTCATCTGTGTTCAAGTGGTGCTCTAGTTATTTTGGGATTATACAGGAACACAACTTGAACACTATTGGCTTATATTTTACAATACACAAAAGGAAAATATAAAGATAAAGGCTGAAATCCAAAGCCATTTGTGTGCTCATATTTTACTAGTTTGATGGACTTTTATTATTTAATGTGCTTCTACATTTTCTAATCAGTAAAACATATAATAAACAACACAATAAAAGCAACATACATTATCGCACACAAACACTAAAACCAATAGCAACAATAACAGCAACAATCAATTTAGCACATAAGAACAATAATAAAAATAACAACAGCATGTGAAATTCTAAAAGTGTTAACATGTTTTTAAATGCATAGAAGAAAAATGGCTTCTGAAATTATCTTCCACTCCTTTACAGGAATTGCCATATAAGGCATTTCTTTTGTGTAATATAATGAAGTGTTGATTTTGTTTATGCTTGTATGTATGTTAAGAGCCCCAGATGAAGATTTTAAAACCCAGCTACGAATATTCTGGGAGTGGATTTCCCCCCCCCTCTTGTCCTCTTCTTTCGCAATCTTTCAACGTATCCATATACAGTAATATTCTCTAGATAAATAAGTGAGGGGAGGGGGTTTCTAGGTTCCAGTCCCTGTCAGGTAAGATGGTCTATCAATGAAGAAGGGGAAAAAACCCACTAGATTCTGTAGATCAAAGACAAGTGACACAATATCTTCCAGATGTGTTGGACTTCAATTTCTATCACCCTCAGTCAGCATGAGGAAACTGTAGTCCAAAACACTGGAAGGCTACCACATTGCCTACCTCTAGTACTGATTTGCTGAGAGGAATGAAAAATGCAAAACCCTTGCAACAAGCTTGTTTTGGAGGTGCTGTTTAGTCTTCTGGAAACATTAAACTGCCACCCACATGAAATAAAAGTCTGTGGTCAATGAATTCAAAGTCCCACGCTCAGTCCAAATATTTGGAACCATATACAATGTCTGCAGATGGAAATATGATCCATGCTGGATTTTTAATGTGTAAGTTGGAACATAATGGAACAATTCCTAAGGATGTGTCAGCCTTATTAGTTGAGAGTTCACCATTATAAGAAATCACATGGTTTAACAAGGAAACCAGTTTAAACCAGAACACCTAGCCCCAGTAGGCATTGCAAAACAGCTTCCTACTCTGGAATTGCTTAAAAAAGAAAGCAAAATTATCACAATGAAAGGTAATCCAAGGATTCTGAAGAGCCATAAACTATCCATTATGTAAACCCACAAGTCAGTTCATAGTTCAGAGCAGAATTAGCAATGGAAATATCCAGCAAACAATAGACTTTCTCACTTCTGAAACATGTAACCCAAGTCTAGGAAGCAATAAAGAAAAGAATAGTGCCTTACTATATTGAAGAGTTTATTCAAAGAGCCCACATGCTGAGGATTAGTTATTCAAAACCTTAAAGAAAATACTGTAGACTTATTCGTCTGAATGTAATTTAAAAGTTAGTAGCATCTTAGTCCCTGTAATTGTTTCAGCAGTTCCATTCATTTTTCTCTCTGTAGATTTATGTAGGTGCAAATATAGGGAAAATACATCTTTATCTGCATCAGGTTTCACTCCCTTTCTTTATGAGCTTTGTTTGAGAATTCATGTTCTTCCTGATACATCTGATCACTCAAAATAGCCTTCCCAACTTGGTGTCCACCAGATGTGTTGGATTGCAACTTTTTGACTATGCCAATTGGATTCCTAGATTATGGGAATATGGGATTTGAAGTCAAACACATCTGGAGGGCAATAGGCTCGGGAAAGCTGCCCTAAATACGCAACTTAAACTTTTGCTCCCAAATAGATTATCCCTTTTCAGAAATGCTTCTCACTAAAAGACTATTTATTTCCAGGAACTATTCTCCAATCATTCTATCTCTTTAACAGTCCATATATTTGCATGCAAGAATGAATGATGAATTAGAGTTTGCCAGAAATAAATTGATAATTTGTAAATCTGGCATGTTTATGATTGGCTTTTCCAGTATTTTTACATGATGATTTTCTTTAGCCCAAAACTAATTTGGAAGAATCATGCTTAAGTTTTGAATTGTAGTCATGTGAAATTTTGAAACCAGTTTGAAATGCTATAATTGTCACCCAAAATGATACCACATCTGTAGCTCTTTCTCCAATATATCTAATATATCTTAGCCTGTAATCACTGCATTTCCTCTTCCTTCATTGGTAGGAATCAATGATGTGAAGCTGAACAGCAGAAATGATAACTTTTCAGGTTAACCAGGAGATATTGGCAGATGTTCTCAGAAAGACAGAAAGGCCCAAACATCACTACCATTCCCACCATTACCATATTTCCCCCAAAATAAGACTCTGTCTTATATTTTTTTGAACCCTGAAATAAGCGCTTGGCCTTATTGCCATGTGCTCAAAAGCCCGATTGGGCTTATTATCAGGGCATGTCTTATTTTTGGGGGGAAACAGGGTATTATAATACCATTTCATAGTAATCAAGTAAAAATGGGAAACATCAACAAAAGAAAACAAAAGATGAAGAGTGAGATTTGTGGGCTGCATGAAATTTTAAAAATTAGCAGGTTCCTAAACACCTTTTGTTTGAGGTCAAAATTGAATAAACTTTCTTACTTTCCTTTCCTCTTTTTTTCCCTGAATATTTTACTTTATAGGAAATATCATAAAAGAGGCGTTCAAAATAATCTGTGACAAATGTCTGGGCAGCACTTGCATTCCTATATTTTTAAATGCTCACAATTTCCCTAAATTGTGAGACATTCTAGTCCCTTGTGATAGAGATTGATTTCTTTTTTTTAAAAAAGAATATCTTAGACTTTTGGTTGTCTTTGAAATAAGTACTCTATTTATAAATGTAAACTATTAAGACAGATACATTTCCATAACACAGAGAAAGGCAACTTGAGATCCAGGGCTCCATGTGGCCTCAAGCCCTTTTTGTGGCTTCCTTTGCCCTAATTATTGAAAATTGGTTGCATACAGTTTAAAAAATTCAATTTACATGGCCACCCACTCTTTAAGTAACTTTGGATGGCTAATAAGTAACCTGAAAATATATAATGAATACATATCCAACAAACCAGTAGAAAACCACATAGCACCTATATAGTACTGAGTGCAATAATTCACAAAACACAGACAGTGAATCTCCCGGAAATACCCAGGAATAACCCAATGACCCAGGAAAAATCCAGATCTACAATGCAGATTTTGAGCCATCTGAACCTCAGGAAGATGCTGTTCTATAGGACAAGTGCAGTGACATGCTTTTTGAGTCTTACAAGATGCTAGTGTTAAATAATAATAATAACAACTTTATTGTCATGGTACTTATAAATTGTCATTGTACATTATAAATAAATGGGACTCAAAGCATTCCAATCCTGTCTGATCTTTTTCAGCAGCTGGAGACAGGCAGTCTTTCAAATATCCTGGTCCTGTGGCATGAAAGGATTTATAGGTGAAACTAGGACCCTGGGCTACACCCAGAATCTGACCTCTAATCTGTAAAACTCATAGAACATAGGTGTTGCATGGGTATAGCAAGATGTGTAACTACCAGGAATGAAATCCAGCAGGTTCTGACAAGTTCTGGAGAACCGGTAGCAGAAATTTTGAGCAGTTCGGAGAACTGGCAAATACCACCTCTGGCTGGCCCTAGAGTGGGGTGGGAATGGAGATTTTGCAGTATCCTTCCCCTGCCATGCCCACCAAGCCACACCCACCAAGCCACACCCACAGAACCGGTAGTAAAAAAATTTGGATTTCATCACTGGTAACTTACCCATGTTACTGCAATCTGTTCTGAAATGTAGCTCTATGTAATGCACACTGCACTAATGTGAGAATCTACTAAGCCATGAATGACCATGAGCAGACTTCATATCATCAGATAACTTCTGCTAATGGCTCCATGTGGACATTAAATAAGAAGGAAAAGAGTGCCGAACCCTACAAAATCCCCCAAAAATAAGGGTTTAAGGTTAGATCTCTCCTCACTGTTAACACTGACTGAAAAAACTGACCTGAAAGAAAAAGAACAACCATCACAACTCTATGCCACTTACTTTTACTTCCTGAGTTGGCCCAGAAGAATACTATAAACATGGTACTAAAAATCTGCTAAAAAATCAAGAAAGGCTAGACTGCCACAAATTAACAAGTTCAACCAATATTTTATATTATATCTGGTCCCGAAATATAGCTGTTAAGAGGTAGAGATAATCTGTGTCATCCAGGACTCTTTGAATTGACAGTCTCATCATCTTTATCACAATGTTTCATGACAAGGGGAGTTGGAGATCAGGTTAAAGTTGTTCAGAATTGTTGGATCCTGTTTCTTGAGGAGGAGACAGTCCACTGCTTCATTCAAGGCAGCTAGAACCTCATCCTTTCACTCAAAAATGACATACCACTCAGACCCTACTACATGCTGTCTCTGGAAAGTCTTCAGCAATCAGGGAAGACATAGCTATAATAAATAAATGACCAATATTTTAGCTCCAAGGATCATGTCCACTTTTTCAGGAATCCAAGGTTTAAACTCCTCTCCAGCAACTAAGCTGGTACATGCCTTAGTCACTTCAATAGGATCTCCATATCCAGAGTCCAACTCAGAGCAAATCTGACTAATTTTATCTATCAGATGCATAGAATAATTCTCATTGTGGCCCTTAAGATGTTTTTCTAACCTTTCCCTTGTGAGGTCAATATTCAAAAATTTATTTTTATTTCTAGACAGGAAAACTGAGATGGATACCAACAAAAGCAAATATCTGGTGCCTTCTAGGAGTGTTGACTAAAACTCTTATAATAATCGGCCATGCACTCTAGGGCAAGAAGTGTTTATGTGTGAATGGGAAAACTGATACATACTTAGATCTAAAATAGTCAGTATGCAGAGGTTAGAAGGAAAAGAATAATTCAACCTCTCAGATCTGGTGGTTTGGGTTTTTTTTAGAAAAGTTATCCATTATTGTTTATTAGTTGGTATGAAATGCTGTTTCGTGCAAATGAAAGTGAAGCTCTATCTGATCCTCCAGAAACATTAATGGACTATGTCCACGATGGAGAGCACAACCACTTGGGGAATATGTTTCAGCAGGAATGCTAATTTAGTTATAGTTTTTAAGGCTGACTGCAAACAGATGGCTAGCATTAAATAGATCAGGGAAACAAGAAAGGTGGAGTAAAAAATCAGGGACTGAGGCAGAATGCTGCCAAAAGTATGGAACAAATTTGGGACTCCAAGAATTGAGTTATGGTTGGACCCACAATTTAGAATCATGGTGGTGTACTGTGGATTTTCTATAGGACATTCAAGTACATGCTTGTACAACTGGATTTGTTGTGAACAATTTCTGTGGCTTGTGGCAAGCCTTGTGCCAGATCATCTTCCTATGAAACAACAACACATATCCTTCTAAGCAATATGTGCTGTAGGCTGGAATGAATAATATTTTGAATACCTCTTGACAAGAAACAACAGCTATTTTTGACAAGAGGCAACAGATCTTCTTCCCTGGATATCATAACCTTTATTGAAGATTCATCCTCAGTGAATGAGAAGAGCTAGGGAGGCCTTGAAAGCAAATGAAGCTTCTTGGATGAGAAGCAAAATGTTTTCAAAGAACCCCTACCCTGCAAAGAAAGTCCAGTTGGCTTTTGGAAAAAGCACCTTTGCACACAATAAATGAAACAACCAATATAAATTCAAAAATCTAACAGTAACAGAATAAAAACAAAAATACTAAACCTGGGTGAAGGAAGGATAAAAATGGCTCCTTCACTAATGGAGCCATGGGGACAGATCTCCAGCCTTCTGGGAGCCCCAAGCATAACCAGAGCTTGAAGTCCTTACAAAAAGTCAAAAGAGATGGGGCCAATCTAGTTTCAGGGGAAAGAATGTTTTATATGAGTATCACAGTAGAAGATATGTTTTTGGGATCCATCAGACATAGGTAGATTATTAATGGAAATATGTATGGAAGAGAATTAAAGCTTTTTAACCACTACTGTGGTCATGGGAAAAATGCCTTCTCTGAAGCTAATACAGGCAACCCTTCTTTGCTCCAAATCGTGTCCCTCCCAGCCCCAGCCCATAAATACCAGTTTCAGAAAAAGAATTCTCTGCCCATGTTTCATTTCTTGTCAGATAAATTATTTACATCAAATGTAAAGATGCATTTTATGGCCCTCAGCTATAGCACTGTGACATGTGCCTCTTGACATTTCCTATACTTTACCTAGTGACGTTCAAGGCTTATTTTCAAATTTGTGTGAGAGTGAAGGAGAAACAAACTCTGCCTTTGTTGATTTTAATCCACTTCTTACAGTGAGCCAATTCACTGTCCTCTTGAAAGAGTTTTGGCATGCCACCACAGACCCATTCTCTCTTTTAGCATTTAAAATATCATGTAATGGTATCATGCCAAATGCTGATAAATATGTAGAGTGGGGAACAAACATGACCATTTTACCACAGGATGATGTTGTCTAAGACTTAACAGGGTCAGGGATTTTCTATTGTCCTCACCCCTTGAGTGGCTCTAAGGATAAACAAGTTTGTATTCATATTGGAATGAACATAAAACCAGACTAAATAGGCCTCATCTGGCACAATTTCAACTAGTATCAAAACATGAGTGCATGTGGGAGGAATATGGAAGATGTCTCATGAATCGAAGAAGTTTGCTTTCTCCTCCAGTGGCAAAACAAGCTGTCTGTTTTCTTTAATTTGCTTCTGGTGTTTGGGGGTGTCTTCTGTGACTGTCCTGATGTCTGCCACAATGCTTTTCCTAATATGTTCTGGATGTTAGGTCCTGTGGAAAATTGGTGGGCAATTGATGAAATCACTTTCTCAGCCATTGGCAGCAATAAAACAAAATTAATGGAAAAGAAAGGGGGGGGGGAAAGGATCAACAAATGTATTATCAGTACAAAATCCAGTAAGTGATACAGAAATATATTGTTTCCGAAGAAAGGACTTTTGACACTTAAGAATCACAAACATATTCTAACATGAAATTCTGTGAACCAAACCCAAGAAAGATTAGGCTAAAGTACATTTGTTGATTTTAAAGTGTCATAAGATTGCAAAAAAAACCCCCAAAAAACAATGCTAGAATAACCATTCTACAAGCTTTCACAAGCAGAATGAGAAAAACAAACTGTCAAGAAATAGCATGGTAAAATATGCCTTGAATACATGTTCCTAGGTTATCACATTATAATAGTAGTTTTTTTATAATGGTCTAGCTATATGAAATCATATAGGTAATGCCAGCATCCTTTAATAGAGACAAGCTTATTAAAAAATTCAATTCTTGATAGTGTCCTATCCTATTGCTTCTGTGAGCCAACATCCTGAAAAGTTCCAGGGGGTATCTTTTTTTTTTTTGAGAACAAGGGAGACTTTTGGCTCCAGGTCAAGAGAAATTTCCTACCTGAAAGAAAACAGGAACCTTTTGCCATGCAAAAGAAAGAAGCTAACTAAGTAAACTAAAAATTTTTCCACCTCATAACCCTTACTCATTCATATTAAAACTCTATTTCAAAGAGAAGTGAGAATGACAATCCAGTTTAAGAGTGTCACCAGAGCTGCCAAGTCCAAAATCCCGAACTAGAATATTCTCTGAATAAAATTGAGCCATTTATCATGGCTCATGCCAACTCTATAAACTCAGTGTAAAGATAATGTATGTTAAGCAGGGGAGTCCCAAAAGTGCTTTTTCAAGAGGAAACTGGACTTTCTGGATCAGAAAGTCCAGTTGCCTCTTGAAAAAGCACCTTTGGGACAACCATGACCTAGATGACTGAGAATCTCTATAGATGTTAAGCCAGGGAGCATAATCCAAATTGCTTAGAAGAATGACAATAAGACTTGGATAAATACAGCTAGTGCTTTATGGCTTTTTCTTTCTCTGAAAAATTTCAAAAGTCTTGCTGTATCTGAATATCTGAGTGCCCATATTTACTTTTTTTTCATGGATTCTTTTCTATATGACATATGTGTACAGGAACACATATGTTTCTTGTTTGGTGATAAATAAATCCTTTCCTATACAGTCAGGTAAACTGAGTAAAATAATAATCACCCCAAAATTTTAAACAATATAGCTTCTTAAGTTATACACAGTTTTGTCAGTTTTGTAGAAGGGAAGGATTTGTAAATTAAAAAGAACATTCAATGACATCAGAGATAATCTGATTTGGAGCTTCTGTCTAATTTCAGTGGTTGATTGTCTAAAAATATTCGCAGCAGGTTTTAGTTATTCTCCAAAGCACCTGAAGGCAGGACTAGATAGAAGCAATGGATGGAAACTAATCAAGGAGAGACACAACCTAGAACTAAGGAGAAATTTCCTGACAGTTAGAACAATTAATAAGTGGAACAACTTGCCTCCAGAAATTATAAGTGCTCCAACACAGGAAGTTTTAAAGAAGAGATTGGATAACCATTTGTCTGAAGTGGTGTAAGGTTTCCTGCCTGAGCAGGGGGTTGGACTAGAAGACCTCCAAGGTCCCTTCCAACTCTGTTATTCTATTCTATTTATATTTTGGCTTCAGAATTGATGTAAAAACATTAATCTAAATTACCAAACTAATTTAATTAAGAAATAAAGCTATTCCAGTAGGCTTGCTTTCATTCAGCTCTTATCAATATATAATTGATCCAGTGGAAACCATGTGCATACTACAGCTTACTTTGGTATTCTCTGAAGTACATTTCATTGATTAAGTAAAAATAAATAGGGTTTCAATCCAGAGGTGTATTCAAGCAATTTAACCACCGGTTCTCTGCCCTAATGATTTCTTCCAACAACCAGTTTGCCAAACTGCTCAGAAAGTTAACAACCGGTTCTCCCGAAGTGGTGCGAACTGGCTGAATCCCACCACTGTTTCAGCCTTGGAGAAAGAATGCCAGAGGATTTGGGATTAGGTGGTAGGTGATCAAAAGTTTCAAAAATTGTGATGGGATGCCTAGCAAATCTTATGAAACAGAGCTGTTAGAGAAAAAGTTCTTGCCAAACCTTGCAAGGCTGGCAAACTCAATAAAACAAGAACCACTTGGATTTCTGGAAAGGTCTTTTTGCTAGTAGTATAATTATAACATCCTTTTGAAATCTTACTAAAGTAATTATCCTACACAACTTATACTTAGTGGGGTTATTCTAAGCTTATTTCTTATACTTCTCCTGTGCTTGGATGTAATATTAGTTTTGTATCTTCTCTTAAATTCTCTTGATGCTCTCTGTGCTCCCAAGTTCTATTAGTCATTCTATCACAAAGATATATCTTCATAAATATTTCATATTATATGTATTGATTAATGTATTTAATCCAACCAAACTAATTTTGTCTATGATTTTGATTGTAAGGGCTCTTTGGACCTAACTCTATAATATATTACAGCATTTCATGGTCTTATTTTTCTGAAATACTGCATTCTTATTTTTTCAAAATACTCTCCTATAACACTTAAAGAACTGTATTTTGAAAAGTTGCCCAGATCAGATGATTATTTTCAAGCATATGATCTTTGCTTGAGTGGAAAAAGCATGGAAATACAATTATTCATATTTTAAAGATTGGCCAGTCCATTACCATAGAAGTGTTTTATTTTTACACCAGTGGTCCCCAACCTTTCTAGCTTTGGAGAGTGGGGGGGAGGAAATGGTTCTGTGTGAGATGTAGGTCCACATACTTATGCACGCAGCTCCATTTGTGTGAGCACTTGCATAGATGGAGTTGCGCGCATGTGCTTGTCTGCCGCTTGCATAACCTGGTTCTGAATGGGCCACAGCCCAGTACCAGTCTGTGACCCAGGGATTGGGGACCCCTGCTTTACACTAGAGTCAATGGTATCTCAAACCATTTTGCTATATGCACTGAAAATCCAGGAGGAATGGGCAGGTTGTACCCTCGAAATTGTTCTAAAAACTTCGCTAAATTTTGATAGCATTGTTTATCATCATTTTGTGATTGGAAAGTCAGAAAAAACTAGTGTAAATTTTAAATTTGGCTCAACAGAATTACAAACAAAAACAAAAAACAAAATGGAAAATCCTAGTCCTGCTAGATGTAGCCCTTCCTGGTTTGCATTCTCTATTTCTTCTTAGTGATAGCAATAGCAATAGCACTTAAACTTATATACCACTTCACAGTGCTTTACAGCCCTCTCTAAGTGGTTTACAGAGTCAGCATATTGCCCCCAACAATCTGGGTCCTCATTTTACTGACCTTGGAAGGTTGGAAGGCTGAGTCAACCGTATATATATTTGTTTATTGATTAGCCTACAGACCATATCAATGTACAGGTTCAAACACATATTACCAATAAAATTCTAAACAAACAATTTAAAAGGAGACTAGGGTAAAATACAATAGTTATAGAATAAAATACAATAATTTGATACATAATTATATAAAATAGAATAAAATGACATAAAATTATATTTCTTTATCACCCCTGCAGTCTACTCCAATCAGGCCGACATATGCCGATCTCAGTCGGATCATTTTAGTCAGGAATTGTGCTGTATTAAATGCTGCTTTCAGATTCTGGCCACACATGAGGTATGTTGTTTTAATATGGGCCTCCCACTGGGCTATACGTTTAATATGTGGATCAAGGTACTTATCTCTCACCCCCTTATATAAACAGCAATCGAATAATATATGAGTCAGATCTTCTACCTCTTCCGCTCCACAGATACATGTACGTTCATTCTATGGGATAGAATGGAATCTCCTGAATCTAACCATTGTATCAGGCTGTTCGAATCTTGCTCAGGTAAATGCCTCCCTGAGATGTTTTGGCAGTTATAATTTTAAATAGTTGTCCATTTGGAAGGTTTATATTTGCTCAGCCATTTCTGGCTAACAGCCTTACTAAGTGTGGCAACCTTGAGTTGGTCAGATGCTGCCTGGTCAAAGTTGTTACCCATCTATCTAGTAAGGCTGGCCTGGAATATGGCTCTGGTAAATGTATAAAGTTTAGAGTGAAAAGTAAAAGGAGAAAAGTGAGGAGATTTTGCAGAACTGTAACATGCTTTGAAAAATATTACAAGTTAAGAGAAGCCTTTTATTACTGCCAGTATGATTGCAAACATTTATATCCTCTTGAGTAATCATTAAAATTGCAGCTGCTCAAGCTTTTACTCAAGCTGTACTCTGAACAGGTTTTTATGATCACAGGTGGAAGCTAGGTTTTGAAAATGGACTTTTCAGTTCAAGTGACCCAGAACTGTGTCATCAAGAAATTCTGAAAGGGAAGACTGATTTTTCGCTGACTAGAGGAAAGAGCCACTGTTGTATTAAAGGACTTGCCAACAGGACAATAAATCATTTGTGCTGACACTTCCATGATACATTGGGCTGTTTGGAAGTAGAGACAAACAGATTTAGATTTGGAGGCAAAAGGTCAACGGTTAAGGTTGGGCCTCATTATTACAGACGTCTTCCACAACAGCATGCTTACATGCCAAGAGGCATTAGGCTCACATGGGGTGTTTGTTAACATAAAACATTAAGCTGCAGGTGTTCTGCCCTATACAGAATCCTCAAAGATCACTCACAATTGTTTTTGTTACCAGAAAGAGGATTAAAAGGATTTTAAAACATAGTGGCTCGGCCTGACTGATCACACATTTGTTACAAGCAGAAAAGAAGGGATTTGTATCAGAAGAAAGATACGAGTCATTCAAGGTTATGCAGTCATACAGTTCCTCCTGGAAAGGATAGTCCTTTCAGTGGAATTTCATTCAGAATTTGTGAGGCAGAAAATACTCAAGGCAATGAATGGAAAACTTCACCTTCAAGAGCTAAACTTGAACTGCTGCACATATTATTCCTTAAAAATTACAGAAACAATCTAGCAGATGATACAGAAGGGTTGGCATCATAAATTCAGAGGACCCTGGCTTCCCTCCTCGCTCTCTCCAACTCTCCACAGTTTGGCTTTAGTGAAGTTGTGTGCTGCAAGAATATGTGGGTTGACTGCAAGGTCACACATAATACCATCCACTGCTGTTTCGTAGGGATTTCCCTTTGTGTGCTGAATGTCATATGGTGTTCCTTGAAAGAAGGATGTTGTAGGGTCATGCTTCATAACTTCTCAGTTTGAGACCCTTTCACATATGGAACTCATCCGTAGGAGAGAAAATCCTGATTAGCTCTCAACACTTGTGGTATCGTTCTCTTGCTATAGTCTACAATTTTCTATCAAATTTATGTATTACACATATGAAGGGTGGAGTGGAATATTTCAGTATAACTAAATTTAATACAATGATAATCTAATGAATTGCCATACTACATTTTAAGAGAGTAAAGCCATTGATCTCTCAAGAGGATTTTTGGAGCCCATTGATTTCTCAAGAGGATTTTTCTTATGATTCCTTCCCATTCCCAATAAGCTATGTTCTTCTCTTGTTCTGGATCAGGAATGTTATTCAGTGTAACAGTGTAACATCCAGAGATTGATTTAATATATATATTCACCAAAGGATGAAATCACCAAAGAATGTTGGGTTCCAGAGATCAATTTCCCCCCTCTCTCTTATATTTGTGAAATACAGGTGTTACAGCTGACTTATAAGTCAAACTTTGCTATCTGCTTCTGAAAATAAACAACTTTTTTTTTTGGCAGATTGAGATTACATTCATCCAATATCTTCACTATCTTCTTGAATATGGTGCTCTCTGGAGGTGTTAGAATTGCAACTCCCCAAACAAATGTACTGGCCAAGAATTCATAGAATTGCTGTCCTAACTATCTGGAGAGTATCAGATTGGAAAGTCTACTCTAGATCTTTTCAGAATGTGCATTATCTTGGCCACATCTAGTATCTCAGGTCACGTCCAAACAACTCTGCCTCTTAATTCACATTTTTATCTCCATTCCAGTCTGACCAACAGTGAAATATTCTGCAGCTTTTATGAATTTAAGGAATGTGGTGGTGAACCACAGGTTTCCCCCACCTACAGTTCCTCCTTTTACCTGCCAATTCCTTGTCAGACTGTAATTAATGAGAAAGTCACTAGTGGTTATTCATTTTGGGTTCTTTCTGTTTCCCTCTAGAGAATTTTTAAACAGAATTCAGAATGTTAAACATACACTTTTTAAAAATGTTCTTCCCTCTCAGCAGTTGCTTAGAAATGCTATTAGTTCTGTTTTCTTGCATTCAAATTTCAGTCACTGGGAGGTAATGCTAACCAATTAAAATAGTTAAGTGAGGCAACTTCCCCCGATATCCGACAGTGCAACAACTGAGAATATTTCTGTTTATGAACGACAGAAATTATGACCTCACCATTTATGGGGCTTACTGAGCCAGGGTCAGCAGTCATCATATTTATATAACAATTTAGAAGACAAGAAAAGATGGCTTCCTTGTTACATTGAAAATAATCCAAACAGGAAAATGACATACTTTTATGAAAACTCCCCCCCTCCAGATTGCAGACAGAGGGCTGGCATTTGATCATCTCAAGAAGACAGTAACTATGTTCCATTAGAATGCTTGGATAAAACCTTGGCTACAGAGTGAAAGAGCAGAAATGAAAAGGAGATACGTGATTTGGTCTCACCATCCTGTTTCCATTCCCAGTATCTCAAGATTAATCAATCAGTAAAACATTCCCATGGTTCAAAGTATTGTATGTGGATGGACCACATGCAGATCCATAACAGCCAAAGCACCTTCCTTATCTTTGCTGAGGGGTAGATGATAGTGGGAAGGCAAGAAGAGGAGATCATCTTCCCAAAAGCCAGAGCTCCATTGTATATAAAAGGGGAAAACCTAAAAGCTCTTTGAAGACTATCGCCACATTTCACTTGCATAAAATAATACTATGAGAACTACCTACAGTATTAATGGTGTTTCTTACAGTAGTCCAAGTGAATTAAGGTCTTCAATTACAGCAAAAAAAAAAAAAATGCTGGGAAAAAGCAATGCCCATTCTCATTTTAAAATCAGTAGTATTTTTTTCAAGTCAACCTATTCAGAACCCATAAATTCCTTATAAGGCAACAATCTGAAGAGAAGAAAAATGTGGCAGCCAGTGAAAATTGTGTCCATCTTCACTCTTGGACAACATAATATAATAATAGGACATGCTGACTTCTAGGGATTCCCTCCCTGAGTTGGTAATCTATGAAGCACAGAACAAAAGCTAAAGCAGTAAAGTTTAACTGGTAATTAAACTTTAGTTTAACTACCAGTTAGTTCCCATATTTTTTATAACTAATAGAAATACTTTCCAATTATTTAATAATTTTGTCAATCTTGTATATCTCCAACATTGAAGAGTTTGGGGTCTTTGAAAGGTATATATGATGTTCAGTCTTCAGGTTATGCAGCCCTGCATTTAAGCCTGGAAAATTTCAGTCATGCTAAATTAGTTTTGGAACTTATGAATCTCTTGCCAGGTTCTGAGATAGCATGCTTGGTACTTTATGTGTGTTTTCTTGAAAACAAACTCCATGATGTTAATTAGGATTTACTTTCATGAAAGTGTATGTTACATGGAAAAGTAACTTGAAAGGAGAATGGCCACTGCTTTCTTCTCCCAGTATGGTCTGTGCAACTATTTTTAAAAAATGTTTTGGGTACAATTTAAATACAATGAGTCTATTGAATTACCCCCTCACGTTTGTCACACATTCTAAAGGAGATTTCTACCTCACTTGAAATCATTACATTAATGTCTTTCTAGAAGATCTGGAAATGTTCCAATGTCCACTTCTTAACATTAGATCTTTAAGTGATCTTGTGCCTGTGTAGAGTTACCATTTTGGACCCACCACTAGATGTTTAATAATACTTGAAAGCAATTTTTATCTTTTTAGAAAAAGCATAACTGAGAAAAGGAAGACAGAAGAGCTGTTCTCCCTATTTGAACCCCAGTCTGCCCTTAGCTGATTTCTTTCCCACAAGCCTTTGTACGTAAAGAAAAAACTGGCACTTTTTTTTTTGAAAAAAATATTTATATTGGGTAGCAATAAGAACGAGGCCTGTTCTAATAGAGTAAGATAGGCAGGTTTATTTACATGCATGAGGGTTTTTTTTTAAAAAAAAAATGGCCATCTTTCAATCACTTACTGAAGATAGCACCTTTTATGCTAACTAAATGGAAGAGTTGTATCCCTCAGCATAGGTGAACAGTTCTTGAAAGTTATTAAAATGCAGCAATACACAGCGGCTCTATTCTAAGTGATCCAGCAAGGTTCAGAAAGCATCTGTGTACTAGGGTTTAGAAGGCAGTACAAATGACATTTGGTGCCAGGGTCTAGGCATTAATAATCTGGAAGAACTACAGAGGCCTTTCATCTGGGCTGTGATAGAGATGTCTTTTGCTAACTTACTGGAAATGTTGGAGAAATTTCTATGGAAGCCCCATTTTGGTTTATTCCCCTCTAATTCCTGTAATGTAATAAAAGAGAGGTTATTTGTGTTTTGTTTTTAATTTCTGATGAGGGCTTCCCTAGCACAGACTTCCCTTGCACAGACTTGGAGTAACCATCCCCCTGAGAACTGGCAAACCCCAACCTTTCTGGCCTCCTAAAAAGCCTTGAAGATCAGGTTTTCCCCACAAATGTTGGGGTTGTGTGTGGCTGGAGCCTAGGAAAGTTGTTTATGGATATGAGAGGTGTGTTGTCTTCGGGAGTGCCAAGAGTTTTAAAGTTTTTACTGCTTTTATTAGTGTTTGTAAACCACCCAGGATTATGCTAAGTAAAATAAGACAGCTATATAAATCTTCTAAATAAATGAATTAAATAAAAGAAGGCTTGAAATGATATTGAACTGGAAGAGAGAATAAGAAAGAACATACAGATCTTTCTGGAGAGGAATTATGTACTTTTAAAAAAAAACCCAGAATCATTAGCTGAAATTGACAAACCATGAATCTTTAGTCTCATTAGAATGAGAGGTTTGGATGCATCCCACCAGTTCCTTTCTTTGTGCCCTCCCAGAGCATTTCACTCTTATGAACTTTGGCAGTAAAATTAAGGATACAAATGGGTTAGTTTCCTCCCTATTTGAAATCATAATCTTATGCAAATAAAGGGTCAAATGGCTACATTCATTATTAGCAAACTTAATGCAGTTGTTTGACCTACCAAAGAGGAGAATTTTTGGAGTAGCTCTAAATGCATCCTATCTAGATCTGACCTTCCATTTGCATTTGAGTGACTGTGCCTTGCCTGAGAGCTGTGTTTCGCAACTTCAGCAACTTTAAGATGTGTGGACTTCAATTCCCAGAATTCCCCAGCCAGCACACAACTTAAAGTTGTCAAGGTTGAGAAACATTGCCTTAATGTACTGTAATTAGAAATTGAAGCACTTGAAAAAAGAAAATTTCACCTTGTTTTAAATAACTATAAGCCAAAATCACTGCATTTGGGATGATTCAGAGAGCTCAATCTGTTCGCCTCATTGAAGAATGAAGGCCTTCAATTCACAAGAGAAAGTGGGGAGGGGGTGTCTTTCATTAGAGGATTCCTATAAATCTTTTTACATACCATTGGCTTGAAATAATAACAATAACACAATGCACCAGATTAAAATAACACACATACTTAACAGCACAATCCTATTTTAGCTGGGCCGGTAAAGGTCTTTCCTTTCAAAGACTCCCCAAGGAGGCTACAACTTTAGCTTAAAAAAAGGTCAGCAGAAGTTCTCTGAGCTCCTGAGGAAGCAGTGACTCATCATTTTATCAACCTTTTGGTTTTTATGTTTTCCAGGGATGATTCAGAAATGATATTTCAGAGATCCAATGTTGGAAGTTAATACAAAGCGCCTGCTGTTGATTCTTGCATTGCCAGAGGAGATGACTGGCTTGTATTTCTTCTCTGAAGAAAGGAAATCTCTGTGTGGTTTTTCTTCTTTTATGATCCTTGCACCCCACTATTCCTGAAATCCAGTTATTCTTTATTACAGATCCAAGGGCTAATAATTAATTCTTTTATCCAGAATGATTCTAAAGCAAATGATGCTACCGAGGTTATAGATCTCAGCAGCAAAGGAATGTATTTTTCCTTGCTATTCTTTTTGCTGTTGTTATTATTGCAGAATAACGTATAGTACAAATAATAGAAACTGTTCCAAGGAGGCAGTGAGATTACTTCATTATCACGTTCTTTTGCAAATCATGAGCTATATAGTGTACTATGTGAGTTTTCAACTAATTTTGAAATATTTGCCCCGTTTTATGAACAGAGAGGCAGATTTAAAATCCTTGATCTCAGTAAGTTTTGATTATCTACTTCTCTACAGAAGGCTAAATGTTTTATATCTTAATGTAATCCTACTTAACTAAGCCTATTAGAAATTTGGAACAGCAAATATCCACATTTTTTTCTTAAATTTTGTAATGCAGTTTACAATATAGTACAAACATTTGTATATTGCTATATATATTTTATTTATTTATTTATTTATTTATTTATTTATTTTTAGATTTCTATACCGCCCTTCTCCCTGGGGACTCAGGGCGGTGTACAGCCAAGTAAAAACACATAATATAAACAATTAAAAACCAATTAAAAAGAATATCTAAATTTGGCCCAGAAATTTAAAAAACACCCCACTTTAAAATCATTTAAAAGGCTTCGCTTAGGCCAGCCCGGCTTGTTGGAAGAAAAATGTTTTAAGGGCCCGGCGGAAGGCACGGAGGTCATGGATTTTTCTTATCTCAGGGGGAAGCTGATTCCAGAGGGTAGGAGCTCCCACAGAGAAGGCCCTCCCCCTGGGGGTCACCAGCCTACATTGCTTGGCTGATGGCACCCCGAGGAGACCCTCTCTGTGGGAGCGCACGGGTCGATGGGAGGTTGTCGGTGGCAGAAGGCGGTCTCGTAGATAACTGGGCCCTATGCCATGGAGCGCTTTAAAGGTGGTAACCAACACCTTGAAGCGCACCCGGAAGACCACTGGGAGCCAGTGCAGCTCGCGCAGGAGCGGTGTTATGTGGGAGCGCCATGTAGCCTCCGTAATTACCCGCGCGGCCGCATTCTGGACCAGTTGGAGCCTCCGGGTGCTCTTCAGGGGGAGCCCCATGTAGAGAGCATTACAGTAGTCCAGGTGAGAGGTGACGAGGGCGTGAGTGACCGTGCACACGGAATCCCGATCAAGAAAGGGGCGCAACTGGCGAATCAGGCGTACCTGATAAAAGGTCCCCCTGGCCACAGCTGTCAGATGTTCCTCTAAGGACAGCTGCGTATCCAGGAGTACTCCCAGATTGCGCGCCCTCTCCACGGGGGCCAAAGACTTGCCCCCGATAGTCAGCGATGGCGTCAGCTGGCTATATCGGGAAACCGGGAACCACAGCCACTCAGTCTTGGAGGGGTTGAGCTTGAGCTTGTTCCTCCCCATCCAGATCCGTACAGCTTCCAGGCACTGGGACATCACTTCAAGGGCATCGTTGGGGTGGTCTGGGGTGGAGATGTACAGCTGGGTGTCGTCAGCGTACTGATGATATCTCACCCCAAAACCACGGATGATCTCACCCAGCGGCTTCACATAAATGTTGAACAGAAGGGGCGAGAGGACCGACCCTTGTGGCACTCCACAAATGAGAGGCCTCGAGGTCGACCTCTGCCCCCCTGTCAACACAAACTGCAACCGGTCGGAGAGAAAGGAGGAGAACCATCGTAAAACGGTGCCCCCCATCCCCAATATATATATTGATATTTTGCTGATAAAGAAATAAAGGGAGACTAATACAGATCTATTTCAAGCTATTTAGCTCTCATCAGCTAGCGATACTCTTACTTGGATTTGAACTTGGACTGCCTGCATGTTAGGCAGTTGTATTAACCTCTGAGCCACAAGTTCTCCTCCCTTCATCAGCTTGAGCCAGGGGAGAGATTAAGTGTTTTTCTATCGAGACACCTGGTCTGATTTTCACTAACCTAGGATATGCAGCCTATGGAAACATTAATGTGAAAACATGAAAACAAATGGGCTTTGATTAAAAAAGAAAATATAATAAACTGAGCAAAACTGAATTTGATCCATTGAGATGTAGAGGAGACACATTTTGATATGATTCAGAGTTGGTGGAAGCCCTGAGATAAGTCTCAAAGTTCTGCTTTTTATTGACAGCATGTTCAACATTATTACCTCTATGGTGTTTTCAAAATCATAATCTCCTCCTCATGAATTTTATCCAGAAGCAAAAAAACCCCCCAACTTTGTCTATGGGGAAGGCAAACTCTACCTACTTTTTACAGGGTTCTGAATGAAAATGAATCTCCTGCACAATCCTGAGAGTCAGCCCACTTTTTCTGAGCATGGTTTCTAATTTTTAAAAAAAGTTCTCTTAGATATGAGATACATTGCATATTTCTATGAAAATCTATAACCCTCCTATGAGGCTGCTACTTTAAATCAGAGCTGAGGTTGATGTAGATTAACCTTATTTTGTAGGCTATGGTTTTAACTGAGTCCATTTGCTGAATGTGGATTCAAAGTTTGTTTATTTGGACTGATGAAAGAATCATTAAAAATCTGTGGCCCTTGCTGTCTAGTGTTACTGATTCTTTGTTCAGGACACATAAAATATTAGATGGATTTAAGTTTGTAGTAGTTCAAAAGCCAAAATTTAACTTTATGCACGTTGCCTATTTACAGTCTGCAATCCCAAGTGATGCATCTGTTGTTGAATTACACCACTATAGAATTATTATTATACTTTTATTCATTAAACAGGAAACTCAGTCAACTAAACATTTAAAATGTATCACAAATATTATTGACTGGCACTGATGGTTGATACGGGTTGCTGCCAGCATCCAAGGTATCAACCAAGTATCTTCTTAAAATGTATGATGTTCCGAGTAGCGCAGTTTTTTGCAGTTCCACTGGTGTTATTGCAGGAAGCTGTAATTTCTTGATGTATTTTGTAAAATTCTTGGACATGGTGCCAAGTGCCCAGATGACAATGGGTATCACTGTCATCTGTCACATATTTCATTCATGATCACATAGTTTCGATGGCCAGGTCACAATATTTCATTATTTTTTTCTAGTTCTTTTTCTACAAGTCTGGTGACTCCTGGTACAGCGATATCAATAAATTGTATGCTTCGGTTTTTGACAATGTTATATCTGGCATGTTGTGTTCTAAATGACAATCTGTCTGTATTCGAAAGTCCTACAAGATCTTCACCTTCTAATTTTTGACAACTTTTTCCACTTTGTGTTCCCATGACTTTTCAGATATAGGTAAATTGTATTTACCTATATATATAGGTAATACAGATATAGGTAAAGTGGATTACCGTATTTTTCAGACTATAAGATGCACCAGTGTATAAGACGCACAAAGATTTTGAAGAGGTAAGCAAGAAAAAAAAACTTTTTGCCCTCCCTGCCCCCAGGAGCACTCTGCAGGCCTCCCAAAGCCTGTACATACCCCATTTTGTGAAAAACAGGCCCATTTTTTTGCAAAAATGGGATGCACAGGGCATGGCTTGGGGAGCCCAAAAATGGCTGTATTCAGTGTATAAGATGCACCAACATTTCCACCCTCTTTTAGGGGGAGAAAAGTGTGTCTTATACTTCGAAAAGTACGGTAGTTTAGCAATTCGGTCACGTCTAGCTTTGTAATCACTTTGTGCGATTTTGCTGCACTCACATATTAAATGTGAAACAGTTTCAACTTTGGTATTGCAAAGTCGGCCATTTGGATTGTCGGTAGTTTTTTTTGTATCTTCGTTTTCATGGCATTAATTTGTAGTGCTTGTTCTTGAGCAGCGAATATTAAAGCTTCCATTTTTTTCTTGATGGTTCCCATCTTAAGCCATGCCCATGTCAAGTTGTTATTGCGTTTTCTTTCAATGTTTTTCAAGTAAAAAAGCTATAATATTATTATTATTGTTGTTGTTGTTGTTGTTGTTGTTATTTTCTATATTCATTTGATGAAATGTGGTTAGACACACAAGCAATTTGCCGTAGCTACAGAAGCACTTAGCGTACCTGCAAAATAACAAAATATAATAATAATAGTATTAAAGTGTACAGCCAATAAAAGGGGGAGGTAAAGATAATAAAAAGTATAAATAACAATACTGCAGCCACACACTATGGGTTAATACATATACACATTAAACAAACAACCAAAAAAGATTAGTAGTGACTGTATTTTGTCAGCTGTAAGAATTAGGTGTTCAGCAGAATGATGGCTTGAGGGAAGAAGTTGTCTGTGTCTTGCCATACAATGCCCTATAGTGCCATCCTGAGGGGAGGAGTTGAAACAGTTTATTTCTGGGATGTGAGGGGTCTGCAGTTATCTTCTCAGCCCTTCTGACACACACAATGTACAGGTCTTCTATGGAAGGCAGGCTGGTTGCAATTACTTTTATGAAGTTTTAACTATCCATTGGAGTCTATATTTATTTGGTTGCTGTAGCAAACTAGACGGTTATGGATGTACAAATAATAGACTCAATAATTCCTATATAAAACTTTATCAGCAGCTCCCCAATTTAAAACTAACAAACCATAAATAAGGAGAAACTGGGCTTTAGAGATGCCTTTATAGCACTAACACAAAAACTCTATTGTTAGTTAAGAGTCTTCTCCCAAATAATGAAATGGCTTACAGTGATTAATTCTAAGCTTTTCTGAAGTGCCTTCAGCATGAATCTGAGAAGGATTGACATGAGCAGCAAATGTTGAATTTAATTGCTGTCTTCTGTTCAGTCTTCATTCATTCAAATAAAATAAATTCAGTTGAAGAAGGCACAATTTCCTTATTCTGTTTTCTTCTGTCCTATTCTTTCCTCTCCAAGATACTCAAACAGCAACAAATCCAAGTAGTTTTGTTGCATTGATAGCTATGAATATGATGGTGACATGCTATAGGACAGTGATGGCTAACCTTTTTGCCATCGAGTGCCAAAAGCGGGGGTCGTGCGTGGGGTAGTGGTCACGCGTGCCTGTGCCCACACCCATAATTCTATGTGCCCCGCCCCCTGTGCATGCGTGCATGACACCCTGTGCTCCCCCCCGCTTTTGGTACGCAATGGCACGGTGGGCCAGGTAGGCCCGTTTTTCGCCCTCCCCAGGCTCCAGAGGCTTTCTAGGGGCCCGGGGAGGGCAAAAACAGCCTTCCCCACCCCACCCCGGAGGCCCTCCGGAGGCCAGAAACAGCCCATTTCCCAACTTCCAGTGGGCCCGGAAGGCCCGAAAATCAGCTGGCCGCCACATGTATGCACGCTGGAACAGAGCTAGGGCGATGTTCGTGTGCCCACAGATATGGCTCCGCGTGCCACCTGTGGCACGCGTGCCATAGTTCGCCATCACGGCTATAGGATCATTTAAAATGCTATCTGAAATAGCATGTTTATAAACATGGACATGAAGTTTCCTCATGAGGAAGTTCCAATTCAGAAATAAAACAGCCAAATTCAGAAGTAAAATATATGGAATGAAGTTGTGTGGAATCCAGTTACTATAACCTTTCTACTTCTGAAGAGCTTGTCTCATAACTGTGGAGAAAGGATCCAAGCATTCCAGTTAGAACCACAATTGTGCCAGCACTGAAGACTAGGATTTCTTTCTTTCAGATGTTTACCAGTTCTATTTCTACAATTCTATATGGATCCATTCAAACCTCTATCAGAAAAAGCAGAATAAGAAAAATGTATCATTTCACCCAATCAGCAATGCCACCCACCAGGAAAGGGGAAAATATTTTTGGTCCTTGCAGCAATCTGTTTACACCAGTCAAATTAAAAGAGCTTCTTAGTTCAAGTTCAGCCCAGAAAGAATGCATGAAAATATGAAAACAAGATTAAGAGGGAAAACAAGGGGAAGGGAGAAAAGGAAGATGCCAAGATTTTTTAAAAGAGTTTTTGTTTGTTAACTGATGAATTTAAGTGATTTTCAAATAGTTATTTGATAAATTGCAACAAATAATTAATTCTTGTATTGTGTATACAAAATGAAAGGTATAATTTAGATGATTCACAGAAGGTATTTAAATATGTGAGAATTCTCTTAAAACTCTCATTAATTAATCAATTTGCGAAGAATCGGAGAACTTGGAATTAATGCATTCATCCATCTGCTCTCTGCAACACCCTTCATGAAAAATAGGAATTGCATTTGGAAAGTCTGGAAGTACTCCCACTTTATGCTTCTTTTGTTGATTCTTTATATTGATGTGTACTGAATGGAATATATTCTATTGGAGCTTTTCTGCCAAAATATAATAATTGAGGGAGAGCCACACAAGCATTTAACCCGTCACTTTCCTGAATTGTTCACTCACTCACTCACTCAATCATTTACTATTTCTGCTTGTGATTCTGGATTTTTTTCCTCAACATTTTTCATCTTAATTTTTTTTGAGGGGGGAGATTATGCTTTCCATTCATGCAAGCAATTTTCAAGATTGAAAGGAGAGGAGAGACAAATGGATAAGAAACCTCTATTCTGAAGTTGATCTAGGTACAGCAGAATTGGTGCTTACTTCCTCAATACACTCCATAGTCCTTATGCCTCTGTTTACCACATCCTAGATCTTGTCTGTTCTTGGATTTCTGTTCCTCACCCTCAAACATGATGGGCTGATTCTGGAGGAGGAGGCGGGGCTTAGTGAGATTAATGGTTTTCTTTTTCTTTTCCCAATGTAATGCAGTGGTTGTGTTTGTTAAACCCAGGGGATCCACATTCAAATCATCTATCAACAATGGTGCCAACTTTGGGCCAGGCAACTAGGTAACTTTATTCTTTCAAAAAATTGACCTTTGGGAGCTAAAATGAGGGAAAACTCACAGTGTTCAGTACTTTGTACAGTCAAGAGAAAAAGCGGAAGGAAGGAAGGAAGGAAGGAAGGAAGGAAGGAAGGAAGGAAGGAAGG
>WNWU01000018.1:1691698-1717562 GCA_012654045.1 Ptyas mucosa
AGGAAGGAAGGAAGGAAGGAAGGAAGGAAGGAAGGAAGGAAGGAAGGGACATATACAGCTTAATTTTTTAAAATGATAACTCAGCCTTCCATAACGTGTTGACCTTCAGATATCTGTACACTACAGCTCCCAGAGTTCACAGACAGACAGACAGACAGACAGACAGACAGACAGACAGACAGGGCAAATAGGATCATCAGCATCTTTTTGCTTTTGGAAAAATCATTCACATGAGGAGAATTCTCTGATCTTTTGTGATGCTTCTGATGGACTGTGTGCAGTCCTTTTTCAATTGCTTTAGTGAAGACAAGTTTTTACTATGGCTGCTACATTCCTCTTACCCAGTGACCCAGTTATCTTGCTTGTTAATATCTAGTCATAGTTTGTCTTGGGACAAAGTAGGCAATGAGGGATTCTGTCTTCTTTGTGTATTTGGTGAATAGCCTTTTAGTCTAAATGAGCAGTGAACCCTCAATTCCTTTTGTCTTCCCCCGATACAGCTCTTTATTATTCATAAATACCTCCTTCCCATTCCTAGCTGGCTGTAACCATTCCCTTTGCTCCTGCTTGAATTTTTCCCATTCACAAATTTGTTTGAAAAACCAGCACTTGAGAAGTTTGAGTTGCGCAGGTATTTGTTTTAACTCAGGGGTTTAACATTTTCTAAACAAATTGGGAGTTGAATTTTGTATTTGAGCTTTGGTTGTAAAATGTGCTATCATTGATTTTGAAGAACAGCATATCCATTTAAGAAAGAATATTAACACTCTTCAGGGACAGTGATGTAAATTTAATTTGTTAAACAAACAATATAAATTTGTTAAACAAACAAAATAAATACAGCCATACACTTTTGAATTGTACTTAGCTATCCGTAACAATGGACCTCATCCAGTACTTCCCACTCATCCACTGAACCTGTAGACTTCTCTCCATACTTCCCTTTCTGCATTAGAGACTGATTTGTGTGCATTCTATTTGTAGGCTTTGCACATCCTCCCAGTAGAACACAACAAGATACTTGTTTCAAGTAGTTTTAATTGTAGAAGGACCCATAACAAGCCATCATTACAGGTATATATCTACATAAGACAGGAACTGGAAATACCTCACAGGAGCATCTGAAAACAGCTCCTCGAGAGTCAGGGAATACATCTCAAACTAATCCTGCCAAGACTGCAGACATAACCACTATGACAACACTCAAGTGACTTTCTCCACCCAAATCAATGATTGGGTTAATTTAATCTAGATCTTTGCCTAAAAAACCTATTTCTCACCTGATGTTTGCCAGAATTATTGACATTACAATTTTCCCTCACAGAGATGGAGGCATAAACGCTGTTTGTCAAACGGATTTGATAAAATTAATAAAAATCACTAACATGATTGTTTTGTTTGACAATATCAGGGTGATAATGTCCATGTAGGAAGAAAGTTTCTACTGTAGACAAGCATTGGAATATATTTTACTTCCCAGAATATTTTCTTTAGAGATGGCAGCCAGATCCAATCCATTTTTAAATTTAATTTTTCTTTTCCTGGCTTCCTCCTCTTTCCACCCAAATCCTATTTTGCTGGGGTTTTTTTTTTTGTTTTGGCTTCATAGCATCATTGTGTTACTAGAGAAACAAACAGCCAGAATGACAGGCAGACAATATGTCAGGGCTTTTACATTTCCCCCCCCCTCCCTTTTTGTTTGGAAAAACATAAAAAGGGAGGTTAGGACAGGAAGTTCCTGCTTTAGCCTTGTTTTTCTCTTGGATAATGAATATACTGAGCATAATGCTAATTAATTTCTAGCATCACAGAACTGAATTTTCAATGAGTTATAAATATGCAGCATTATTTCCTAAGAAACAATGACAATTTGTGGAATAGGTTGTGTGATTAAATTAGATACAGTAATCTTTCTGTTCTGAAAAATACATCTTTCAGAGAGGTCAACTTAGACTGTGGGAACTCAGATCAAATTAAGATAAGAACCTTACAAATGAGATATACAAGAATTGATATGAAAATGCTTAATAATAATTAAATGTGCTGTCAGCATGGAAACTTTTGCATTCTTGATGACTTAGAAAGGGGATGTGGCATTCATATTTAACATAGAGTAGCAAAGCAAACCTTGTAAAGAGTTTGTTCTAGAAAGCATGGAGTGAAAGAGATTGGTACAAACTGAGGTAGCAGCTTTAGATGAACCCACAATAGGAAAAAAGTATCTTTTATTATTAAAACTCCATACTTGAGCAGTTAACAATCAAAACCATTTTTTTGGCTAGGATTCAGGTATTTTTTTCCAAGATTGGTGGAGCTACAGTCCATCAAACCTGGAGAACACAAGGGTGGAGAAAGTTGGCATAGATCATTTGATGTTGATAATAACATCCTCCGACGATACCTTAACAGTTCCTAGGTCCTTGGTTAGGACTCGAGCTGCTGAGCTATTAACCAGCCTCAAAGGCTGCGAATCTCACTAAAGATTAAATAATAATAATAATAATAATAATAATAATAATAATAATTATTATTATTATTATTATTCCCATCTCACCCATATGGTGGTATGTGTCTTCCTTGGTCTTGGGTCCTCTACCAGAGGCCTGAGAGTTTGAGGGTTCTACATAGAATCTTAGCTGTTTTTAGCATTGTACTCTTCTGGGTAAAGAGTTCTGAAGTTGTTGCTGGAATCTGTTGGAGTCACTCTCACAACTTGGGAGTCACAGCCCCTTATGCTCCTATTAACCATTGGGACCACCACTTTGGCTTTTACTTTCCACACCCTCTTTAGTTCAGGTCCTGGTACTTCATCAGGTTCTCACTCTCCTTCTTTTTGATGCTGCTGTCACTTGGCATCACTACATCTATCATTACTACTGTTTTCTGGTCCTTGTCTACTACCACAATGTCTGGACATCCCACAGGATATTACCCCTCTTATTCTTTATGACTTCCTCTGGAATCTCCCATTTAGATTTGGGAGGGTCTAGCCCATAGACTGTGCAGATATGCAGATACACAATCCAGCTATTTGGACCCTGGCTGGTACTTGCACAGGTAGCCCTTTTTAAATGACTTGTTTAGCAAACATTCAAAATTATGATGACTTTAAATGAGGGGTACTTACAATGGTCCTTGTAGTTGCAGCCATTTCAGGGTCTCCTCAGTCACAAGATGTGATTTGAGTGCACAGCAATTGGCTAGTGATTGCAATGTCACAGTGTGGCAAACGGTCATGCGATCACCATTTATGACTTCGCTGCTGGCTTCCAACAAGCAAAGTCAGCAAGGAAGCTGGCAAGAGGTTGCAAATATCAATCTTGTGACCATAGGACACTGCTTCAGCATCAGATTCACCTAACAATAGCAAATAGGACTGCCAGAACTGCATAGCAACAGTGTTTCTGGTCCCAATTACCATTTGTAAGCTCGGACCACCATGGGAAACAAAAATGGGACACTATGTAAATGACCTTCTATGGCTGCTCTTTCTTGCTTACTCTTTTCTTGCCCTTGTTGCATAAAGCAAATGTCTGTGGAGAGTTTCAGTCTGCCAGGTCATGGTTGTCCCAAAAGTGCTTTTTCAAAAGATAACTGGACTTTGTTTTTGTTTTTGTTTTCCTTTGAGGATGTTTTTCTTCTCATCCAGAAAGCTTCTTCAGCTCTGGTGGAGGATGGAAGGATTTATGTTCCTTGCAGTCATCTGCTCTTTAGCATTCTTTCTGAGAATCTAAAGCAGAAATTATTATCTCTCTGGACAAAAAATCCAGGAAATAATTCCCTGGCTTGGAAAGACTTTATCTCAGGTAATTGTGCAGAGAACTGTAGTCCCAATGTGTCAAAAACAAAACTTGGTGACTACAGGTTTTTTCCCTTGCTATATTGGGGGCATTGCACTGCATTGCATTCTGAGAATTACGTTACATGAAGGTGCTTGACCAGTTGCATGTTTAACTCAATGCTGTTTGCTCCTATTCACCAGTATCTGTGAAAAGTAACTGCTTGTCTGCTCCATTCAAGCCAGCAAAGGGACAATATTGTGCTTGACATATGCCTACCAAATTCTTGTTGAGGCCAGCACTGAGTAAGTAGCTGGAAAGCCTGGGATTTTCCAAATCAGGTATTAACCAAAATGTCCTGATTCTTCCGAACAGAAGGTTATCTCTTCTGGCACGACTGGCATGCACTGCTTAAACAGAAGCAGCCAGTTCCAGCATTCTTTCACAGTGATGCAAAGTTTGTGAACTACAACAGTGAATAACCTCTGGGTTCTTTTGAAAGTGCTTCCACGAAGATTGCTCACAAAATCCCTATAAATTAGTGTTAATTCCACACCATGTCCTTCTGTACAAAGGGGAATACTTTCTTTATTCCAGAGGGATTTTCCCGCCTACTGTTGTGAAGATTTTCTAAAAGGAGAAAATAATATTTCTAACCATTGAACATGTGATGAATGTGACAAAGCTAAATTAGCAGTAATGAATTATCAGTAAATCTCACTTTTTTTTAAAAAAAAATTAAAAACAAACATCTCTCCCCACAAATCAGCACATGCAATATTTTCAGTCAGAAAACTGTATTTCATAGTTTCTCATCACAGAAGAAAGAAGGCTAAACAGAATATATTTCCAAAATAATGTTATCAGGAAAAGAGCAATCTTGTAACACCTTAAAAACTAAGATATTGGCTAAGTTGGCAGCTTTCATAGATTGCTGTCACTTAAGGCACTTAAGAGCTGTTTCTAGATTTAGTTCTGAGTTTCTTTTCCCACCATTTTTGATCAGTCAAATTGTGGAGGAATTTGGCAATCATAATGCAAAGTTTGCTAATATGATCTCCCTCAATATTGTAAGCATCGATATAATTTGGGGAAGGAGGTGATTATTATAACCTGGCATTATGTGCTTAAACACTGTGTAAAAGGAATTGGGACAAAATTATTTGTACTACAGTTTTCCTGTTGCTGGGTGTTGTTCTATTCCAGGGGTGTCAATCTCACTGCCTGCGGGCCAGATATATCATGCGCTGGCCAAGCCCACCCCCATTTTAGTAAAAGGAAAAAAAGTTGTGATACGTCACATGATGGCAACGTATCATTGCGAGTTTGACAACCCTGTTCTATTCAGTAGTTCAGAGATGAATTTTCAAATATAGATGAACTGATTATGGACATCTTTGTATGCCCTGAAGGGAAAGCCAGGCATGGTTCCTTGCCAAGAGACCATACTATACATCTTTGTATAAGAGATGTGAACATCCTTTTCAGACACACGTGTGACATAATGATGTTTGACCTCATTGGATAGCAGAGCGCCTGAAAAATAAAATAAACATTTAAATATATAGGGCCGGAGCTTTGTGACATTGCCAAATCTTGTGGAGTCTCAATGATCTCATCGTTTAAAACCTTGCACCTAAAACTGTGTAAGATTTTGTGTGACAATTCCAAAATTGGTCAAGATGTGGATGAGAGTCAAACATATGCAGAAAAAACAATTGCAACCAGCCTGCCTTCCACTGAGGACCTGTATACTGCATGAATCAGAAAGAGAGCTGAGAAAATATCTACAGATCCCTCACATCCTGGACATAAACTGTTTCAACTTCTCCCCTCAGGACTCTGCTATAGAGTATGCATGCCAAAACAACTAGACACAAAAGATAGTTTCTTTTCCCATACCATCACTCTGTTAAACACCTAACTCTCACAGCACTGTCTTATGCCTAAAGAAATCTAATCTACCCATATATGTAGTATTGCTGTATTGCTATTGTCCTTGTCATCTTCTCATCTTTCTCACCTTCTTGTCATATTCTCGCCTTCTCACTTTCCTACTGTTTTCTCCTATTGGTATTTTATGATTTATAACTTATAACTTTAGATTATATGATTATGGTTGTATCTTATGATCTATGACTTATCACTTTGTTGTTTGTATGTGTTAGGATTCTATATGATGTATATAATGTTAGAACCAGTTGTTCAGGCAATATATGTATACTGTAGCTTTAAGCTGTAAATGTTACGTTCTTGCTGAGTCATGCTGTAGTGGGATAATGACCAGTTGGGAGTATATTTAAACAAAGTATTGTAACCTGGTCTGTTAGAAGCTGCTGCTGCTATGAACTACTGCTGCTGCTATGAACTGTTACTGCTAGAAACTGCTATGAACTGTTGTGAAGAAGCTGCTATTGTGAAGGAGTTGCTATCTGTTGATGGATCTGCTACCATCGTGGTTTGTTAACCAGAGTGAGTTGTTTGGACTGATTTACTGGACTGATTTATTGGTGAAGACTTGGGATTTGTTTATGACTACGCTACTGCTTTTTCCTACGATAAAGTACACTTTTGCTAAACCAGTTTTCTTATTCATTGCTCTCAACGTTTCCTTGTGCAGTTACTCTGCTGGTTGGTAAAACAACATCAATATCCTTAACATGGGTTATGGGCCCAGAGCCAACCATAACTAACAAGGATTGTTAAAAGCTAAACTGAGAGTTAATGTGAATAGTACAAACTGTGTTTGTGATAAACAATCCAAGTGAAGATGGCTCTAGAACAGGCAGCAAATTTTTCCATGATAACCCGGCTGGATGGAACAAACTATGTATCCTGGTCTACAAAATGTAGTTTACTTCTGCGTAGAGAAGGACTTTGGAACATAGTTAATAATCCACCGGATGTAACAGCATGGAATCCTGATGATGAAGAAGAGGTGAAGAAGATAACCAAGTTTAATAGAGACAATGAACGAGCTCTTTGCATTATTGGACTAACACTAGGTGACCAGCAGCTTGTCCATATTCGTGGCGAAGAGTCTGCTGCTAGGTGTTGGACCAAGTTGAAGAGACTATATGTTCGAGACACTGTGGGTGCTCATATTTATCTCACACGAAGATTGTTTAAACAACATCTTCTTAAGGGTGGAGATATGATGGCTCATTTGGAATCCATGACCAGAATTTTCCAGGAGCTACATGAAAAGGAACTGATTTTCTCGGAACTACAACAAGTTTATATAATTCTTTCTTCATTAGACGATAGTTATGATGACTATGTTTCTTCGTTAGAGGTTTTGTCCAGAGATGACCTGACATTGGCTGGCATAACCGGTAGGTTATTGGAAGAATCCAAAAGAAGACAAGAAAGGGATCAGTTAAGAGTGCAACAACCAAAAGAAGAAAAAATGTACTCAACTGCCTATGTTGTAAAACGTTGTTTTGCTTGTGGGGCTAAAGGGCATATAGCTAAGTATTGTAAAAATAAGAAAATGCCTGTTAGGGACAATATTAGACCCAAGAAGGGTTGTAATTTAGCTATATCAAATTCAACTACTGATGTTAACCAGGATTGCTGGGTTGTTGACAGTGGTGCTTCTCAATCTATTTCTAGAAACAGAAATTTTTTTGTTAAAATGGAGAAGAGTAACCAGCATGTAAAACTTGCAAATGGTTGGAAAGTTAAGGCAGCTGGAGAGGGTGTTGCTCATTGGTCATTTAGCAATGATCCATTGCCTATGTTATATATTCCTGGGTTAAAATTTAATTTATTATCTGTTAAATCATTACTGAAATTTGGGTTTACAGTAACATTCAAAAATGATAAGTGTTTTATTGAGAAAGATGGAAAAGTTGTTACTGCAAGTTTAGAAAATGATTTATTTGTTTTACGAGATAACCCAGTATTGATGGCTAAGTCTAAGTCTGTTTATAATAATGTTAAACCACACGATGAATGTATTCATCTGTTACACCGGAGGCTTGGGCATTTAAACTTCAGAACGTTAAAACAAACAGTACAATTATCTGAAGGAATAAAACTACAAGCATGTAGTAAATATCTAAATTGCAATGCCTGTAGTCAACAGAAGAGTAGGATAACACCAGCAAACCGTGTTAATGGTTTTAAAACTACAAACCCATTAGAAGTAGTGTTTATAGACTTAATTGGACCCAAGAAACCTAGCATTGGAGGTGCCTGCTATATTCTAAGCATGGTTGACCATTATTCAAGGTACGGATTTTGTTATCTTATGAAAACAAAAAGTGAAACATTCCAGCATCTTACCAACTGGATACGTTTTGTGGAAAGGAAACAGAAATTCAAGGTTAAATGCTTAGTTACTGATAATGGTACGGAATTTACCAACCAAAAGTTGGAAAAGTTTTTGCAGGATGCAGGGATCCAGCATAAGCGGTCTGCTCCGTACAGACCACAGCATAATTCGTATATCGAACGAAGAGGTCAAACGTTACAGGCCATGATTAGAACTATGTTAGCAGATTCTGGTTTGCCTAATAATTTATGGGGTGAAGCTGCCATGTGTGCTAACCATGTATTAAACAACGTGGTTCATTCCTCTACAGGTGAAATTCCATTCACCTTATGGCATGGGAGGAAACCTAATCTTAGTTATTTACACACATTTGGAGCCCCAGCTTGGGTACATATTCCATCTAGTTTAAGGAGAAAGGATCAACAAAGAGCCAGAAAAATGTTTTTCGTTGGCTATGAATCAAACCATAGATCTTTTAGATTTTGGGCACAGGGAACTACGAGTGTGTACTGTAGTGCTAGTGCTAAATTTCTAGAACATGAAGGTTGGGATAGACTAGAGCATGCAGACTATAGACATGATAATAATACTGTTAGTATCGAGCATCAAATTCCTGATGATATTCCTGAGGATGTAGATGATGCAAAATCCTCTATCAAGGAGGAAGAACAGGAAATAGGTTTAGAGGATGTAGGTTTAGGGGAGGAGTCAGAGGAATCATCTGCTGTAAGTCCTGTTTTACCTAGAAGATCTACTAGGGAAAGGCATCCACCTGATCGTTATAAAGCGACTGTGGTTTGCCAGATTAACATTGAGCCTTCAAGTTATGAAGATATCAAACTTTATCCTGATAAGGAGCAAAATGCTTGGAAGGAGGCAATGAGTAAGGAAATTAATTCTTTAACCAAGTTAGGTGTTTATGAAACTGTGAAATTGCCACCTAGTGAAAAATTAATAGGTTGTAGATGGGTTTACAAAGTTAAGAAAAGCATAGATGGTACAGTAATCCATAAAGCTCGCCTTGTAGCTCAAGGTTTTTCTCAGACTGAACAAGATTTCGATGAAGTTTTTGCTCCTAGTTTACGTGCAAGTACTTTAAGAATAATGCTAGTATGGGCGGCTAAGCATAAATATAGTATTAACCATATAGATGTAGAAACAGCATATTTACATGCTCCATTAAGACACACCATCTATATGAAGAAGCCTTTAGGAGTCGAAACACAAAACCACACTGATTGTTGGAGGTTACATAAAAACCTTTATGGTTTGCGACAATCAGGGTTCGAGTGGAACCAATGTATTGTGAAAGAGCTAAATAGGATCGGTTTTTATGAAGGTGTAGCGGATAAGTGTCTCTTTAAGAGAGAAACTAATGGTCTAGTATCGTTTTTGTTATTGTTCACAGATGATATAGCCATAATAACGAAAACTGACAAAGAAGCCATAGATATTGTTCAACAGTTACAAACCAAATTTAAGATCAGAAGTTTGGGAAATATTAGGCATTATTTAGGTCTAGATATTAATCAAACAGCAAGAGGCTATAAAATATCTCAATCTAGCAAAATAAGCCAAATGTTGAAGCGTTACGGCATGGAGCTCTGTAAGCCAGCGAAAACGCCTATGGCACAGGACTTTCAACATGGAGAGGTCCAAAGTCCTAAATTCAGTAGGGAGATCTACCAGTCTCTTATAGGTAGTTTATCTTATCTAAGCAATTGGTCAAGACCTGATATTTCGTTTGCAGTAAACCAATTAGCGAGATATAACGCAGAGCCGACTGATAGACATTGGCAAGCCGCAAAACGTATATTAAGGTATCTGAAGATGACGATGCATTATGCATTGTATCTAGAACCTAACAATGATTTAGTATTAAGTGCATATGCTGATGCCAGTTTTGCTACTGATGTGACCACTAGGAAGTCCACATCGGGTATAGCTATCATGTTAGACAATTGTTTGATTAACTGGAAATCAATTCGTCAAAAACATATTAGTCTTTCGACTATGGAGGCAGAATTTTCCTGTTTGTCACTCGTTTGCACTGATTTGATTTATTACAAACAATTAATGATGGATATTGGTTTAAAGATGGATTATCCAATTGTAATACATGAGGACAACCAAGCTGCTATAAAAATGGCAACAAATTTAGCAGTCAAAACTAGAACTAAATATACTGACATTAGGTATCTTAATGTTCGTCAATGTATCCAAAGCAACATGGTTACGTTAGAGTATTGTGTGTCGGAAGACAATATTGCTGATGCATTTACCAAAGCGCAAGGTGCTATATACACTGAGAACTTACTTACTCAGTGTACATACAAACTTATGTGCTTATGTACTTGTGTGTCCAATCACACTTGGTCAATAAAGAATTCTATTCCAAAGAAGAAATAATTCTATATTTTGGGATTATATGGACATCATGTGGGGGTTGGAAGGAATCTTGACTGATGTAACATACCAACTCTCGATATAGATATATTTTGCATTTTTATTCTTAGTATTTATATTTAAAATACAATTCATATTAAAGCTTCACCATAACAAAGATACAAATTGTTAATCAAATCTCATAGTCCAGTTTATTAGATACCATTAAAATTCTACACAAGGTTACCTGGGACTAAGATCCATTGAACTGAGTTGTAAACTTACTCAAATTGTAGTACTGTAAGCTCAACTTTTAAAGCCTATGTTGAACTTTTAACCAAGTGTTAAACTTATAACCAGACCTTTTCAGTGATGTGAAATATATTTTACTGTAAAATTAATGAACACTATCTTGGGGAAAGGATTTCAAACTGTTAGTATGGTTCTGGAACACTATAGAAATAAGAGTAAAAGGAACGAGGTATTGCTTGCTTATTTTGCTTATTCTCACAAGTTTAAACAGCTGTGATATCAAGCACAATTATCTAGGAGAAAAGTGAAGATTTGTCACTTACTTCTGAAACCCTGGCAGATGAGCCCTCACTCCTGAAAAATGACAATAAGGCAAGCAGTCTCCCTGAATTCTTTTGTTACATGCTGAGCTTATTTAGAGTGCAAATGATTTGAAGAGATAAATGCTGTGGCAAACATCGCTTATAGCAGCATGTACAAAGTTGAGAAACAATTAATTCCTACATTGGAAACAAAATTAGAATTAGGAATTTCAAAAGCTTGGAAAAGAATTACAATAAAAGTTTATTTAAATCAAGGCAATTTTTAATTTCTCCAGTTTGCTATCATGGCTTATTCAGATAGTACATTGATTTTATGGTTGTGCTTGGTTTTTCTCCTCTGGATATTAATGGTTTGTTTCTTCCTTTTTTAAAACTATACTTTTAAAAGGTAAAGTTGCTTGGAGTCAGACAGCTTCTAAATTAGATAAATATATATTATTTTGTTGTTGTTTTTAAAAGCCAAAACAGCCACATCTCTACTTAAGTGACAGCTAAAGACACATTCGGGCCAATCAGGGCAACCTTTATAACTGATGACTTGTAGAAATACAAAGAAGTGATTAGAAGGAAAGATATTTAGATGAGGAAGATACATATATAATGGCCCAATGAGTATTGAACATAGTCATCATGAAGAAAACAGTGAAGACTTCTACTGCCATCCTTTGGGCTCTTTCATAACATTGCCATTGAAAACTAGACTTATTTAACAAATTTGCCACATTTTCTTTACACAGTTGGTATGTATACTGTATATGGAAAAAATGTAGACAGATTAAAGGTCTTCTGCTTAGGGATTCCAAATAGAACTCCATGTAATGGTTGATGATGTCAGGAGCAAAAATTGGCAGGTTCCATTACAAAACAATTACTTTATTACCTTTTTAACTCTGGAATTTCCTCTGGTAAAGTAGTTAAGATAGTATTTTCAAAAGAAAAGGAAAAAAGTGAAGTAGATGTCTTAAAATGAAGAAATCAAATCTTTGACTCCTATCCAAACATTTCAATACAAAACTGTTTGTGGTAGCAACAATACATCATTTTGTAAAGACAGAGCATAATAATTTCAGTCTAGCAGATTTTTAAAAATCTTTTATTTTGAAGACTAGGTAGAGCTCACACTATCTGTAGCACTATCTGTAGCACACTACAACATAGAAAGAGGTGCTTGTACAAAATAAATGTTTTCAAGTTGGCAATAGCAACAGTTATTGCTTACACTGTCTCATCCTCTTAACAATGGACAAAACAAATTGGTCTTTATAAACTTGTGTGCACATGGGCATTCTCTGGAAAGAAAAGAGGGGGCAACTAATGTCATGTGGTGATAATTTAATCACATGTGATATAAATTACATACTGCAAGTCACTCATGTAATGACATCACTAATATAAATTACATAATTCACATCATTTGCACAATGATATAATGACATGTGTCATTAGCTTCTACGAACACCTAGGATCTTTCATTTGTGAATGAAAATCACTTTTGTTCTAATAATGAGCCAAATAATCCTTCTTAACATAAAAGTTATAGAAGTGGGAAATAACTGCTACATATTTATCTGTTTTTTCACAAAATGTTACAATGCTTTGTGAATGTGTTTAAATACATATTTATATGTGTCTTCCCACCATTTTTAAAATAGGTGTGGGAAAGCTGTGACATATTATTGGTTCCTGTAACCGTGGCCAATTGGGGTTAACTGTAGCATAATCATATCTATAGAGGTTCCTCATTCTGGTTTTAGGTGCAAATAGAGCATCAGAGTATAAGTGGATGTTGGCCCAAGACCATTACTTTTTAAAATGGATTTCTGGACCCTATAGTGTTTAAGGAATTGTTTAACAATACTGTGTGTATAGAACCCTCAAACAAAATTGTTTGTTTATTCTCAAACAATTTTCTTAGCTGATTGTATAGCCCAATAACTAAATTATCTAATCCAAACATAATTAGCATATATAGATTTCCTCATCTTAATTTAAATGAAATGAAATTAGAACAGAATGAATGGCCCAAGAAGTAGCATTCAAATATGACTTGCTTAGTTTTATCATACATACACATGAAACATTGATTTTTGAGTACTGGAGTATTGCCCAGTTTTGTTGGAGAGTATAAGGAATATAATGAAATTCATAAACACTACCTAATATGAGGGCTTTGAAAAGGAGAAATTGGTCATTGTTTCATTATCTGTATACTGCTAAAATTCTCATATGTGCAACTTTTAACCTTAACCTGTAATTTAACCCAAACAGTACATCATAAGACAACAATTTATTAACGAAGATACCTTTAGTAAGCTAATTTAGATAATATGTCCAAAATCTGGGAACAATGACTCCTGTAGGATTGAAATTGGGCAGCTTGTGGTGGCTTCAGTATCTCTTCATCATCATTTGGAGGTTCAGTAGATGGGTCTTTCACTAGCCCTCTAGAAGCCGATCCACTGTTCCTGCCATCAGTTGTCAGAGGGCAGCCAGTCATAGTCAAACTAACAGGAAATCAAAAGTTGCTCTCACTTCCACTGCTTTTCTCTTTAGGTAAAGAAATCTGTCTGAAACGATAATCCAATGGATCATGGGTTGTTTAGTTTTTACAACTAAAAATCCAATAGTTTCTTATTACTATTACTATATATGCACTTCATAATGTATTAAAGTGTAAAACTTGATAGATAAGAATACTGAAGAGAAAAACGAAGTCAATTTATCTTGGTCTCTCTTTAACCCTTGGTTTCTCTTGGTTTTCTGTTGTTCTGCATTGGATTCAACAATTTGCTTGTTGCATGAAAAGTATAAGAAAGCCAACTCTGGATCTAGTTCTATTCCACTGCTTGCCTCATTCATTCACTTTATTTATGACCAACAAAGGATTGTCTGTGCTCTTCTCTGTGCATATCAATCTGAGCCTTGATCCCCACAAGCTACTTCCAGAAAATAAGTGAATAGGTTACTTCTTTTGTATCATCAAAATGATCAAGCCAGTTCCATAATGGCTACCTTTTCAGAAGGTTGTGTAGCCAGTACAGTGACGCTTTCCTACAAACCCCTTGAATATTTTCTTTCCTTGAGAACTAGCAAAATTTCAAGCTGAATTAAATCTGACGAGACTCTACCAGATTTCACTTTTACACTCTTTCTGTACCAATAAAAGATGATATTTGTAGTGCAGGATTGAAATATAGACTCTTTGGTGCTTTTTGAGTTCGGTTATTTTCTTACACTAAACTAGTTGCCTAATTTGGCTAATGAAACACCTGCAAGAAAACAATCAAGCTAAGAGAGCACCAAAGAGTCCACATTCTTTTTGTAGTGTGCTACCATTCAAAGTATATCAGTGAAGTCTGTTAAATATTGGTTTGTCAAACATTTGCATTTTCCATTCTTCTATGAATGCTAACTGAAGTATATATTGCTTAGATACAATTATTATTATTATCCCGAGTGAAAGATAAGGATTACAAGAATGGAGCCTAGATCAGACTTACCATGTAGGCTGTGGCTCTTCCTCCCATACCTAGGTTTCCCATCTGCAGGATGGATGCAGATGGCATTGGGTCAAATGGATAACTGTTTGATGTATTCTTGTAGGAACAGAGGTTGGATAGCTGGCACTTAAACTATGAGAGGCTGGATGCAAAACAAAAGAATTTTTGACACCGGTGCCAGCCTTTTGATGGTGTAATTGGTAAGTAGGATAGTATGTTGAGACCTTTGGGCTTGGGATGAATCAATTTCAGGGAATATGGGATGGCTGGTGGAGAAAGAGGTAGGTGATGCTTTCAGGGTGAAGATGGGAAGAGGGAAATATGGTGAGAAACAGGGGCAAACTGTTCTCAGGAAGGTGCCCTCAATGTTTAGTATTAATGACATCTTCCAATTTCCTGTGCTCTGTGTAATCCAGAGTCTAGTCACCCTGGGCTATAGGGACCATATTGAATTACTATAAAATATCTACCTGAAGCTGTCCTTGACGAAGATTGGCAAGCTGCAACTGGTCCAGAAAGCAGTGGCACAGGCAATTTTTGGCATTTCTCATTACACCCAAATAATACTGCTGCTAAATGAGTTTCACTGGCTCACAGTAGGGTTTCGAGCTTGGTTTAATGTGTAAAGCCCCACATGATAGAAAGCCAGGTTGTTTGTTAGACTGCTTTCTCCCATTTTCTTCATCACCTGACCAGTTCTAGAAGAGAACTTGGGTCCCTTCTATCAAACAATGTCATTTGTTGGACCCCAGAATTGTACTTTATCAGTGCAGCATCCCAGAAGTCCAGGTGGTTCTGATCCTATTTGCTTTTTGAAAGGCACTGAAGACCTCTTTCTCCAGGCATTTGGGTCAGAGGTTATGTGAGCTCAGCTGCTGTTGATGTGTTTCTCTATGAATGGGGCTGTTGTTTTATCCTCAGATGCTGGGAGGTAGTATCCATGGTTTTTGTGTTTTAGTCAATGAATGCCATCCAAAGCCATTACTGTGAGATGGGCAGCCATATAAATTATGTACACAAGCAAACAAACAAATATAGTCTAAAGGCAGGGAATTAAAAGTTTGTTCAAGTTTCTAGGTTGCTCTCATGAATCGTGGGAATAAACTGGCTTTCCTTCCCAGTGGTTAAGAGTATATCACAATAATTTCCAAGGGCTCATCTGCATATATTGCTTGCTCTACTATTAGAAGGCCCACTGTTCTAAAGGACAGGAACACATATCATCCTCAACACACTCCTATCTTCTACAAAGGCAATTCATTCATCTTCCTCCTTCTTATCAGAAGTGTTTTTTTTGGGGGGGGGGTTTGCTTTCTGCTGGCACAACAAGCCTATGTGGTCTGTTTTCTGTGCATTATTTCCTGATTGATATGGAAGCCTGCACTATAATTGGCTAATGCACATTGTACTAGGAATGCCCACTTGCCCTTGAGGGCTCTGGTAACCACCGTTCAGGCAGATCACCTAGCCAGCACCACTGCCAAAACAGAGGAATGGATTGTAATCTGGATAGCAATTACTTATGCCATCTTAATTTGCATCCACTTTCAACACAGGAGGCAAGCAGCCTTTAGGCAATAGTACAAAGTATCTTTAATAATGGATTATTATGATTTCCAATAACCGCTAAGGATTTAATTAACTTTAAAAAGAAATAGGTTAAAAAGCTGCAAATATAATCTTTTACCCCTGAAGAATTGAGTAATCTATGATTGTTCATCAAGTAAACAATCTTTTTTTCCATCCATTTCAAACACCAACCTAGAATCTGTCTATAATTTCTAGGACTGTCAAATCTTGAAAGATAAAATTCTCATAACCATGGAGCCCGAGAAAACTCAAAACCCATAGGAATCTTCTTATCAAGCTATAGCAACCTTAAACTTTTGGATTCAATGTACCACTTATATATTCCTTGCAAGTACAAACTATGCTTTGATATTACAAAGGCTACATCTAGCTTTCTTTTATGAATAGTGAGCGTCTTGATAGAAATTGATGTATACTAATTAATGGCTCAATCTACTTGCAGTGGTTTTATCAAATGTTGCAAGGTCCATGCCAGAATATAAAAGAAGGGACAGGTTCCCTCTGCTACCTAATGATCCATCTACTAGAGCTATGATAGCAGGAAGGCTATCAGTTGCCACATGACATGTACCATCCCAAGCTTGCAAAACCATAGCAATCAAAGAAAGCAAAGACTTTTGAAGAAAATTAACCACTTGCCATTTTGTTCCTGTGGTGTTCTCTACATATGTGACCCCCAGATCGCAGGGGGAAATTATTTCTTCACACTATTCTTAGAATTCTCTTTTGCTGGCCAATTATAGTTTTGCTGCTGATGGATAATTCTTTAATTCAATGAAGTATTCCATTAGTTTAATAGAGATTCAGGCAGTTTGGGGTGATTTCTTTTCCTTGTACAATAGCGCCTACCTCTGCTGTTTAAAAAGATTCCCCAGTATATGATTACCTTATCCTTCTCTCCCTCTCCCCCTCTCCCTCCCTCTCCCTCCCTCTCCCTACCCCCTCTCTTTCTTCTCTGCTGTCTAAAATCTCTGTTAGATTAAATATGCTTTCCTTTACAGAGTGACTGCAACTAAATGAAAACTAATGTAGAGTTGATACATGAGATATAACTGGGGACAGCTACTCAAACTAGGCACCTATTTTTCATCCTTAAGAGAATTTACATAAGAAAAACGATGGGCGCAATATGAGGGTTATAGAAGAAAACAATGTTTAAACATAAGCACACACAAACTTCCCCTCTGGAGAATTCTATGAAGGAAGCAGAACAAAAGAAAAGATGTGGAAACAGAGTGAAAACTCTGTTTTTGCTTTTCTGCAACCCCTAATGGTCATAATGGTCTAATGGTCATAAGGGTAAGTGAATATGCTTTCTTGTTACCCTAACATTTTTTTTCTACATATGCGATGGATATATATATATATATATATTTGGTAATTTTGCTATTTTTGTCTTTATTTCTTGCTTCCTGCTAATCCAGAAATTAAGACCGAAGTCTTTTTTACAAACAAGCATTTTATGGCAAAAGAAACATTCCAAAACACGAAGAGCTTAATTGGGGTGTGGATCACAGGGTGGTGGTAACTGTGGAGGCGTTAGAAAACTCTGATGCCTTCCAGCCCTCTCTTGGTGAGGCATGAAATAAAGTTCTTGTTTTTGTTGAGTACAGTATCATGGAAAACAAGAAAAGATCAAACTTAATTCTTATTGTTTAGAATGCAATTTCAAAAGAAAAGTTAAGTTATATTTTAACACTCAACACCTACACACCAAAGTACATAACCCAGATGAGCTAATCTTGAAGGCCAGAGTAGAAATGAGCTAATGTAGTTAGGGGATTGTATGCACAATATGGCAAGAGATCAGTAACAAAAGAGGGAGGGGGGAGAACCACCCCAAGTGGTTCAGCTGCTAGCAATAAAGAAGCAGCAAGTTGCAAAATGCATTAACTGTTTCTCCTCATTGTTCACTCTGAGCACTTTCAAACGGCCGATGGGCAACAATCAGCAAAAATTCAAAAGAAGAATTGGCACTATAGACAATGCCTGTTTTGGGACTTATGAAAAAAATCTGTCTAGGATGATAAAAGGAGTATGTGTCTGACTAATCATATATAGAAAGCTTTTTTTAAAAAAAATCCAATAAATGAAACATTGAAAAAAGAACGCTTAATAAACTAATTTTAGTTTTAAAGGTTTGAAATTGGCCTCTGAAGCCTAAGAAACTGAAATTTCTGAGCTGTTAAATGTCAGGAATGACCTCTGGGGGTTTGAGGAGAGATGATGTGCTGAAGGGCAGGCTTCAGGTCATGTTTTATTATACAAGAAGTTTAATTGTTCTGGCCAAGAAGCAAAAGTGACTCATTTACTTGAAGTGGATCCCTGTCTCCCAAAGCAGACTTTGGACTGGAGGATGATATATCAAGCGAGAATATCTTTCAAATATTGCTTTGCTCACTGTTTTAACTACTTCCATCTAGATTAATTTTCTTTGGAAAACCCTAATGGAGAAATGTCCAAGGATAGCAAAAAATAGTGCTTTTGTCACCCTTTCTGAACCCTTTTCACTCTGTTTCAATTCCAACTTTTAGCCAAAGAAAATTGCATGTCATTGGAACTTTTCCAAGCTCATTCTTTAATGAATGTTAAATTGTTTATAGCAATAAGAACTGAAATTTCAATGAGGTTTCCAACTGTATTTCACTTGTTATGTCAAGAGTGTCCCAAACTATTTAATAATATAGCAATGATCATGGATAGCTTCTTGTCATGCGGTTAGGGGCTTGTGATGCACTGATGAGGTTGAGAGCTATGCTGGCAGTGGTGTATTCTATCAGAAAGGTCACCCACACCAGACCATTCTTAATGGGATTGGCAGACAATGTTTCAATCAGAATAGAGCTAGAAAGGACCTTGGAGGTCTTCTAGTCCAACCTCCTTGCTCAAGCAGGAGAACCTATACCAGTGATAGCTAACCCTTTTTGCTGTCGCGTGCCAAAAGTGAGGGGTTGCGCGGGGGTGTGTGTCGTGCGTGCACGTGCCCACACCCATAATTCAATGTGCCTCGCCCCCTGTGCATGCACATGCCACCCCCCACGCTCCCCCCTCTTTTGGCACACGATGGCCCGGTGGGCCCGGTAGGCCTGTTTTTTTGCCCTCCCCAGACTCCAGAGGCTTTCTAGGAGCCTGGGGAAGGCAAAAACGGCCTTCCTCACTCCCCTGGAGAGCGTCCAGAGGCCAATAACGGCCCATTTCCCGACTTCCGGTGGGCCCGAAAGGCCCAAAAATCTGCTGGCCAGTGCACACATGCACACTGGAGCTGAGCTAGGGCAATGCTTGCGTGCCCACAGATATGGCTCCGTGTGCCACAGGTTCAGCAACACTGACCTATACCATTTCAGACAGGTGGCTGTCCAGTCTTTTCTTAAAAACCTCCAGTGATGAAGCATCTATACTGGTTAATTGTCCTCTCTGTTAGGAAGTTTCTCCTTGTGTCAGATGTTAGAGTTCTCAGTATATGTTGACAAGTGGGCAATGGGATTCAGGAGCTATGGCTGAGAAACCTGGGCCTAGTCTTTTACGATTATTGAAAGAACAACAACCATAGACAAAACAAAAATATTCCGCTTGTGAAAATCACACTATAATGGCCTGCTATTATAAATTGGAACCAACAAAGCAGAGCTACTTAAACTGAACATTGGAACATTGGAAAATAATTTATCCAGACTCTAATTTTACTGAACAACAATAACTAAATCAAAAGAGTTTCATTACCGGAAATAAACTATTCAGGGAAGCAGAACTGGAAGAGGTTCAGAAAAATTATAAAATTGAAAGACCTCAAAACAATAGTAGAAAAATAGAAGGAACTCAAATAATAACAGCTGGGAATATAAAGGAAACAACTGATGTGGACCACAGCAATAATCACATAGAAGAAGTAATAACAACAGAACCAATGCCAGCACTGAAAAAACTTATGAATTGACTCTCAAGAAAAAGAATTAAAAGACAAAATTATGGCATATGCAAATGTCTATGGAGATTCTCAGTCATACAGATCATGGTTGTCCCAAAGGTGCTTTTTCAAGAGGTAACTTGGAAAAGCTTTTCCAAGAGGCCTCTTGGAAAAGCACCTTTGGGATATGGCATATGCAAAATTACCAGTAGAAAGATAAAGACTGTCATCATTGAAAGTAAGATTTCCTAAAGACTTCATAGATATAATGAGGGATGTGAATAAAGCAATTGCAAGGATTAAAATAACATCTGTAAACAGACCAATCAGCTATAGTACAGCAGTAATGGTTATAGAAGAAATGGACATTTAACTAGAAAGCCAAAAGCAAAATCATGTTCAATCTCAAAGTGGAAGATCAGATTTGAGGCCAAGATAAAGAAATTAAGATCAAATGGAATTAATATAAAAACATGAAAGAACAAAAATGGAAGAATGTAATTATCAGGACAACCATAATAAAAAATATTGGCTGTTAGCACTAGAAAAACTGAAATCATTTGGAAATCATAATGCAACAAATAACAGCAATAGTTGGGAAAATTGAACACTATGAGGCAAATATTACAATTTTCAGCAGAATCAGCTATTTCAACTAGACCAGAGGCAATTCTACCAAAATATAAATGGTAATAGAAATTCTGAAAAAGAAAAATGAAATAGAAATGAAACAATCCTGTTTTGGAAATTTCTATGGGAACCTCAAAAAGACTATAATGAAAATTTTAAAGCCTCTATAACGCCTTAGCAAGACCACACCTGGAGTACTGCATCCAGTTTTGGTCACCACACTATAAAAAAGATGTTGAGACTCTAGAAAAAGTGCAGAAAAGAGCAACCAGGATGATTAGGGAACTGGAGACTAAAACATATGAAGAATGATTACAGGAACTTGGCATGGCTAGTCTAGTGAAGAGAAGGACCAGGGAAGACATGATAGCAGTCTCCCAATATTTGAGAGGCTGCCATAGGGAGGAAGGGGTCAAGCCAGGAGTGAAATGCTCCTGGTTTGGACTGGATTGCCTGATCCGGTAGTGATGGAGGTGGGTGGTTTGGAGAACTGATAGCAAAAATCCCTGCCCCCACCCCCATGCCCAACTGAGCCTTGCAATCATCAGAGGCTTTTAAAAAAATTTTTTAAAGCATTTTTTTCTACAAAAATGGCCAAAAAATGTCCTCTTTGGCCCAAAAAATGCTTTTAAAAGTAAAAAAAAAGCCTCTGATGATCACGCGGCTCAGCTGGGATCATCAGAGGCTTTTTAAAAGCATTTTTTCTACAACCTCTTCCGCCGAAGAGGTTATAGAAAAAATGTTTTTAAAAGGGAAAAAAGCCTCTGCCAATCAGGCAAGTCAGCTGGGATCGTCAGAAGCTTTAAAAAAAAGCTTCTGCCAATCAGGCAAGTCAGCTGGGATCTTCAGAGGCTTTAAAAAAAAGAAAGAAAGAAAGCCTCTGCCGATCAGGCAACTCAGCTGGGATCGTTAGAGGCTTTTAAAAGCATTTTTTTTTACAACCTCTTCAAGCAAAAAGAGGTTGTAGAAAAAATGGTTTTAAAAGTAGAAAAAAACAAGTTGGCCACGCCCACTCAGTCATATTACCCCCCCCTCCCCACCAAGCCATACCCACAGAACTGGTAGTAACAAATTTTACATTTCATCACTGGGTCAAGCTATTTTCCAAGGCACCTGAAGTCATTATTCCAGACAAGGAATAATGGATGGAAACTGAATAAGGAGCGATTTAACATGGAAATAAGGAGAAATTTTCTGACAGTGAGAACAATCAACCAGTGGAACAGCTTGCTTTCAGAAGTGGTGGGAGCTTCATCACTTGAGACTTTCAAGAAGAGATTGGACTGCCATTTGTCAGAAATGGTGTAGGGTCTCCTGCTTGGGCGGGGTTGGACTAGATGACCTAAAGGTCCCTTCCAACTCTTAATCTGTAAATGCTGCTTGGATTAAAGATTTTGAAGATGGTTTTAGTAAAAAGTAATTGTTGAAAATGAGCAGGTTAAATATTGTGGGATTTTGAAATACAAACTGACGAAGTCTGGACTCATAACACACACCAAATATAACTGTTGTTGAAAAGAAAAGAATGCAAATGATTGATGTGGCAATTCCAGGAGTTAATAGAATAGAAGACAAAGAATTGGATAAGATCACGAAGTATCAAGATCTGAAAATCAAATTTGAAAGTTTATGGCTTAAATTGGCCGTAATGATCCAGTAGTTTAGTTAACAGCACCCTGGATGCTATATCAAAAAATTTTTTGGATGTATTTAGAAAATCTTCACATTGACAGAATTTCCATTTGTCAATTACAAAAGGTCATACTGCTTGGATTCACAAATGTATTATGCCAATATATTTTGGGAAGAACTCAGTGCTTCTCAGTGCATATGAAGCTCAACACCAACTAATGAACTAGCAGCTGAGATTTCACATTGCTGTGTATAAAACAACTATAGTTATTCTTTATTTATATAGACACATCACTTGAAGCTATTACTCCCCTTTATGCAAGATTTTTTGTCTGATGAGTTTGCTACTGGAGAACCTCTTAATAATCAAAATGGTTTCTTTGTCTTCAATATTTTTCCTCATTCATTTTCATGAACAAAAGAGGTTACAGAATATACCAAACACATTCTCTCTTATGGAAAATATATACTTATCCTGGTTCCATTTTTAAGCTGAGCCAAACATCTTTCAAAAGGAAAGGGTAACAAAAAAAGATGATGATCTTGAAGATGTGAAGAATAGCCTGGGTCTGCCTGTACTGCAAAGAATATTTTAACTTTTCAGCTTTCTTTGGCTCCGGCCTCCCAGAAGCCCCAAAATAACGAAGCCAAACAAGACTGCTGGTAAGCTGGTCAAGTGCTCTTACTAAGAATGTCTTGGCTGCGCCTCAGACCTACTTGCTGAATCTTTTGTTCTTTCTATTTGTTCTACCCACCCTCCTCCTGCCTCTTCTGGGTGCCTGTTGCTTAAAAGCTGTTCTGTGGTTTTTCTCTCCAACATGGTAATACCACTTACATCTTGGCTATTCCCTGGACCCTTTGAGGATGAGACCTTGTGATTAAAATAGCTAAAAAGAAAGGATGGCTTTTCAATCAGACTGCTAAATCCTTTCTGTTGATTATAAGCCAAATGGAAGAAAAAGACCTGATCCCTCTGTGCTGGTTGCCTGATCTGGGCTTTGTCAGAAGTATACCTGATTACAGACTTTAATAATTTCAGGAACTGGAGAAGATTTCATTCTTGAATCTATTTACTTTTGCTGCAGGTAGAATCCTTTTCTATTCCAGTGGCTATTTGCATAGTTCTTTTTATTTATTTATTTGATTCATTTTTAAAATTAATTGGCTGTCCATCTTACCACACAGTAACTCTGGGCAGTCCACAATATTAAAAACTAAAACGATACAAAATTTGTAGACGATATAAATGAGATATTATAAAGATTCAAATACTCAGCCCTAACTAAAAGATGGGGAGGAAGGGAGTATGATGAGAAGGGAGGAAGTGGGATAGATTAATCTATCAACATTCCCACTGTAGCCCCCAACCAACTGGCAGTCAGGTCTATAAATTCTTGTGGAAGCTCAGGAGGGTTGGAGCCAGGGGTAAAATCCAGCAGGTTCTGACAGGTTCTGGAGAACCATTGAGTAGTTCAGAGAATCAGCAAATACCACCTTTGGCTCACCCCAGAGTGGGTGGGAATGGGGATTTTCCAGTATCCTTCTCCTGGAGTGGGGTGGGAATGGAGATTTTGTAGTATCCTTCCCCTGCCACATCTACCAAGCCACACTACGCCCACCAAGCCATGCCCACAGAACCAGTAGTAAAAAAATTTGGATTTCACCACTGATTGGAGCTGTCCTCAGCCCAGGGGGCAAGATGCTGCAAAGGGCAGGTGCAATGGCAGAGAAAGTTCTTTTTCTGGAATACCATGGAATACCCTGGAGACTTGGAGCAGGCCTCCTCAACTAGCATAGGTGAGGCAGGCCTATCCAAGTGGGATGAGATTTTTTTCCATATGAAGTGCCTATAGAAGCTCATGTCTAGTGAACAGAACTGAGTACAGTAAACTAGCAGTATTCTTTTTATGAAACATTTCTCAAATGATAAAAGCCCTCTTAATTAAGAGTTTTTTTGAAGGAAGGAAGAAGATGGAGAACAGAAACAATCATGCTCACTCATTTAAAATAAGGCCATGCATCTTGTCCTTCTTTTGAATTGATCATGTCAAACCTCTTTAGTTATCAATCAGCAAAGATATTTCATTATATTATCAATGTAGCATGCATAGCCAGTCAGAGAGGAAGAATGCTTCATACAGGATGGTATCACAAAGTGAATCAGATATATCTGCATGAAGTTATAGTCTTCTATCAATTCATATGATTATGTATCAACTTAAAATATCCATCTTGAAGAAGGCACTACAAGAGTTATCTAGGGGGCAACTAATAAACTATAATCTAAATAATTAAATTCTAAAATGTTTATGTGGGAGAAGTTTCAGGGAATATTTTATTCCCTCGGTACATTTTTGACCAGAAAATATCTGGCTGCAAATATTCAACATAGATTTAAACTTTTATGACCTAAACCGATATGTATATAAATTCATACATGAATATTTTTGTAAAGCATGGAAAATGAAAGCTGTGAAATTGTATAACATTGGAGCAGACACCAAAACAAAAAAAATATTTGGAACATTTGTTTCATTCTCCATTCAAACATTTTTGTCTTGGCCCCATCTTAAATATATGCCATTTTCATCATTAATGGAAGCAGAAAGCTAATGTTTTAGGAAGATATTTTTACAATACAGTACAATAAGATATTGTAATTTCAGTTGCACATGGGGAAACATGTGCTTTCAGGCCCAAGGAAAAATTTTAACTTGGCAATGTAGATGATGAAGACCATGAACTCCAAGACAAAATTGCAGAAACCCAAAGGCATTTCTCAAAATAATAGCACGGTTGCAACCCTGAACCTATTCCTTAGTCTCGTAGCACAGAGTATGTTGATCCTGGGGCCAGCAAAGCCCTTCTGGCTGTTCTCTGGTTGCATGATTTGTTTGATAGTGTTGGTGTATGGTCACGCTGAATGCATTATATCCACAACTGTTTGGGACATTTGAATCAAATGAAGGGTATTCTTTTCGTTTCCAACATATGTTCATGATTCTATTCCTAAACCAGTGAAATTAAAAGACACCAGAATAAAGTTGTATAAATGTGTCAAGCCTTTTTTTAAAAAAAAGCTATCGGGATCTTTTGTTCCCTAGATTCTCTGAAGGCTAATCAATAAAGATCTAACTTCAGATTTCATATGTTGCCTTTTCTTAATGTATAGCTATATTTTAAACAGCTTTCTGTCAATTTACTGTACTAGTTCTATTTACCACTGCTGGATTGTTTTCCACTATACATAAACTTCCAGACTGCTAGCATACCCATTTCTCTCCAAAATTATAATGCATGTTTAAATAAATTCAGAATATTTCCAATATTGTTTTAATTTTTAGTTCTGTGCTGATATTCATAGTGCTATAATCTCTCTGTGTTTGTTGGGTTAGATTTATATTCCAACCTAACACTTCGTAGAATTAGTCTGGTTTCCAATAATGAAATCCAAATAAAATAATTTCTAAATTGTAAATATTAAAGTAATAATAAATCTCCTTCTCCTTCTCCTTCTCCTTCTCCTTCTCCTTCTCCTTCTCCTTCTCCTTCTCCTTCTCCTTCTCCTTCTCCTTCTCCTTCTCCTTCTC